>JANHGN010009743.1:44326-60996 GCA_024605025.1 Megaceryle maxima
AAAAAAAACAGCCCAAAAGCTTTTCTTGCCCAAGAATTGTTGCCGATGTCACGGTGACGATTGCTATCAGCTCATTTTTTTTTTTTTTTTTTTTTTTTTTTTTCATTGTGCAGATACTGTAAGGCTCTATAAATGCTGTAAAATAACTGCCTGTCGCCTGCTTTAAAAAAGGCTGGGGTGGGGAAAAATAACTTGTACCCTGTGAATCGAACAAAAGTGTCTTGACTCTGGCATGCCCTCAGACATTACATCACCACTCAGCCTTTTCTGTTGACATTACTCTGGTATAGGAGAGTTTCAGGAATGCACTGCTCCTGGTGCTGCAGACTGCTCCAGCTCCCTGTAAAGTTACAGCCTTCATTATGTTGAAGTACGCTAAATAGCCCTGGTTAGGGACAACCCAGTTTGTACAGGACAGAATTATTACATAAATGTAATCTTTCCAAGAACAGGATTAGCAGATAGGTGCCAGGGGTCTTACATGGTTGTGTGTTGCCTTTGTAAAGAAATAGAATTTTTCTTGTGTGTTCATCTTTGTGTCATCCAACTTAAAGGCTATTTATCTCAGAAAGTAGTACTTATCCATGTCTAGCTTTAAAAACTAAAAAGAAGAAAGGGAATTAGTCTTCTAAAGAATATATTGTGAATTTCCTGTGCACAGAAGATTTCTTAATGAATAGTATCTTATTGTAGTCAGCATTTCTTAATATATGAAAAGCACTCAGTGTGCAAATATGCTGCTGTGGTTGGATAAAAAGAAAATCAGTGTCTTGCCCTCTCTTAAATTGGCTTCTTCCAAGAATTACTGATGAGGTTGTATTGTTTTTTACTTCATCTAGATGGCCATTTAAATTCCAGCTCTATGTGTAACATTGCATACATAAATTACTCATGTATGTATTTTACATCTCACTATGAAATTATTTATTACTTCTCTATTGCTTTTGGCAATTTACATAAGAGGATCATACTGAAACTGTCTCTTCAGATTCAGGGTCTTGACAGAAGGGACTAGGTGTTCTCTTTAACCTTTCTTATTCTGATTCCCCTCTTCCCCCCACTCCCCAGGGCATCCTGCCAGCCCCATTTCCTGGCTCCCTTCTCTTCTGCATTCCTGTAAGCCCTTGGGGGAGGTTTTTAGACCTCTGGACAGTAATACATTAGCCCAAAAGGACCCATACTGAAGCTAAATTCTGGTGGAGTGGAACCCTGACTCTGAAGACAGGTTTGCAGGCTTTGTGTTCCTCATAGCACACCACAGGAGATCTGCAGTTCAGTAGCATCCCTTGCACAACTGGGGAGAAGGAAGGGAAGGGGAGTGTGCAGGAATGTGCTGCTAAAGATGGCGAGCAATGCGTGCTGCACTGGCAGTACTTCTTGTTGACCTGCTAAAACTAGGCCCTGTCTAGATGCTGAAAAAGCAACTATGAATTCTGGAGTGTTTTGCCTAATAGAATATTTGATTTGATACATACTTGAGAAAGTAAAGTAACAGATGGCTGAAGAAGATAAAAGAGAGCAACTGGGATACATGCAGTTTCAGCCATGTACAGAAGAGTCCCCTTCATACGCTGAGATAAACTTGTTGCTTTTTTTGGAACGTAATAGGAATGTTTTCCTTGCTGTAGAAATCCACAGGAAGGGTTTTTAAGTTGCTTTTGTTCATGAATAAAATTAGCGTTACAGCCTTTCTGCGTGGCAAAAAGGCAGCTGTAAAAATGTTGATGGATTGTTCCCAATGACGCTTCTGTAAGCATTTAAAACTGCCCCACACAGACTTGGCTACTTGTAAGATTAGGGATTTAGGGAGTGGGAATACAAATTTTTGGCTCTGAATTTTATGTACTAGAAGCAATTTGTGTTTCTCTACTCTGCTGTGACAGCTTTTCTTTTTCCCCACTCATGAGATAGGCGTGCTTCATACTGAGGAACAAAGTTTCTGTTGTAGAGAGCCTTTGGACATACCTGCTTGATTCTCAGGCCAAGATGAAAAGTTTTTAAGCTCTTTTTCGTGCCAGTTGCAACCTTTCTGAAAGGCAATCTTAAACAGTACAGGTTATAAGATGCTGTCCTGGCTAGCATGAAAACAAGATGGCTGCTTTCAAAACAGACATGTTTAATACCACAAAGTTGTAAGCCCTAGTTGTACACTGCTCTTTAAATTTGTTAAATATTGCAAAAAAAGATACCACTCTAACCCTAGAGTGTATTACAAAGCAGAAGGTAATAGAATGTATAGGTACTCTTCCTTGTAGGTAAATTATTTTTTTAACCATAAGTTTTCCAAAACACACTTCAGAAATAATTTTCCCAGTTATGTCTTTCTTTCTTTAGTTTTTGTCACTGAGAGACCACAACAAGAGGTCAGTAGCCTGCACGAGTGACAGCGCTTTGTCTTCCCCTGGTTAACTGCCTTGGGGAGAGGAACTTCTTAGTTGGTAGCAGTGAGAAGTTCTAAAAGGGAAAGAGGCAGCCTGAGGGTACAAAGCAGGTTGCAGTCTGAGGGTACAAACAAGGCAGTATGCCGCAGAGAAGGGAGGTCCTCTACTTTACTTGGGCTGTGCTGGCACCCACCTGACCCCTATAGAAGCTGGTTGAAATACATAAATGAGAAGAAACACACTGAATGACTCATGGCGATTTGTATGGGATTTTACTGTTCTAGTTACTGAACCAGACCACTGCTGTGCCATGAGAGCTGATGTTGGCACAGGGGATGTGGGTGGGAACACACTTAGCCAAGGAGGTCAGTAGATGATCATTAGAGTAGCTTTTCAAGCAGTACTCAGTGGGATCTCTATACTAACAGCCTAGATTCATCAGCGTAAAGGTAACAGCCCAACAGAAAGATCAGGAATCACAGAGAGAAATACTCGATCTATTGATGGTTGTTTACTTCTTAATTGTTTAAGGAAAGGAGTGCTCTGCTCTGTGGGAGATCCTGTTTTGGTTTTTTCCCTTTTCTTGCTCTAGTATTACCCATCTCAAACAAGCTGTATTATCTTGCCGATTTCTTGTTTGTTTTGTTCTTGTTGCTTTTTGAATAGGAAAAAGTCTTTACCTTGTTTCCCCTCTGGTGAGTGGGTACTCTCGAATAATCTTTCTATTGTTAACAAATCTGTGGGGTTTCCACCTGCAGAAAATGCAGACTTAACACATTTGATGCTGATCAAATGGTAAATGAAATATCAGTCTTTTTTTTTTTTTTTTTTTTTTTTAATGGAGAAAAATAGCAGAGGGAGTCTCATTTATGGGGAAGGTGCACAGAGAAATCTTGGCATCACAAAAGGCCCAGAAACAGCTATTAAAAAAAATTGATTGTGTTCTCTTAAAGAATTTTCATACAAAATATGTAATGTATAGCAAACCCTCTGTTCTTGGTTGCAATATTATATATATGCACACACATACAAGCCCACAGACAAATATGTGTGTGTGTGTATATATATATATATATGGATATGAGGTGACCTTTCTTTTTGCATTTATTTATTTATAGCTTGCTTTCTTACCCCCCTTTTGAAATAGTTCCATGAGAAGCAGATTCTGGTGGTATCATTGGGATTTTGTTGGAATCAAGGATGAGTTCCCATTTGGGTTTCCTGATGTTCAGTAGGCAGCTGTAGTTCATGGTAACTGTGTTGCTCTCAGTGGCAACTTAGAGGGTCTCTTTCTCTCCTCTGTGTGGCTGCTGGTAAAAGAGTATTTCTAGATGGTCCATAATTCTGGAGCCCTCAGGTCCTTTATCAAGTTTGAAGTTGGCCATTAGGTTTAAAAGATGGAGAGATGCAACAAAGAAAAAAATAGCCTAAGCCCTGTCTCCTTAGGCAACCTTTACTCCTTGGAATAATACACTGGGTTTGTGTTCTTGATGTAAATGACTTCCATCTCCAAAGTGCTGGTTACAGTGAATTTCAGTCTCTGAACAAATAATTTTTCAGACTTCAGTGGTGCTTCGTGTTAAAACTGTGGTTTCCTCAGTGCATATCCCACCATAGAGAAGATGTGCAAGGCAGCTCTTCCCATGCTCAAGAGGAGTTAAAACTTCAGCCTAGCAGACTGCCACCAATCTGGATTCTTTATGTGCTGTCATAGGAAGAAATGAAAAGCCTACACCTTACACATGAGCTATGTTACAGGCAACATATGGAGGGACTGTATATCCTGTCTTTTAAAGGAGCTGTGCAAAGCACCAGCAGAACTGTTTCAAATTTTGATGCCTCCATGCTTCTTCCCCAGTGTATAGATTTTTTTCATTACTTCAAGAAGCTAAGGGACTGGTCACTAAAAGCCCATGTCTACTCTTACCTTTTTTTTTTTTTTTCCCCAAGTTTTATTGGCCCTACTGAGGAAAGGACAGACAGGCTTATGTGAGTGGGAACTGAGATGTAAGAAGTTTAGTCTGGGCTGACTTGTTAGTAAACCTGTAAGCAGCAGCATGGAAATTGAGTCTCTCTAACAAGCATTTTCCTGTTAGTAACTTAGCAGTTATCATCTCTGTACTGTTACCTGTGGTCTCATTCATCCATTTATAGTTATACGGTGACAGTGGGTTTTGGTTTGTGCTTTTAAGACAAATTCTTCTACATTATTCTGGTTCTCCCCTATGTTAATAGGGCCATTTAAAGACTTGCTGATATTTTTGAAAAAAGAATCTATGTCTGCTGGTCCCTTGTCTAGGGCCAAAAGCTAAAAAATATCTTTTATGCAGATCATAAGGAAGAAGATATTTTATGAAAACATGAAATGTGGTTGTTGGAAACTGTAAAATAATGTTTAACTTAGATAAAATTCTACTGAAATACTCCATATTCAGTAGCACCTGAGGAAATGTAGCTTGTGGGATTTTGAAAGCTTTCAAACTGGCAGTGGTAAGAACAAAAAAAAAAGTCCCCAGAGTGGTAGTACTCTTCAAAATGCAATGCTAATGCTACTGTTAGGAGACTATAGCAGCAGCAGATTAGATCCCATTTATTTATATCAACTGCTGTAATTCCCTTGGGGAGAGACAAAATGAGAAGAGTTGCAGTGGAATGAGTGGGGAGCTCTAGTCCCAAGTAATTTTGCCAGATTCCTGATGATAGTTCATTTTAAGCATTTTATGCGTACTTAAAGCTCATACTGAATTTGTGTTTTCTCCAGCAGCAGACTAACCACGCCTGAGAGTTTTCTTCCTTCTAAGGCAAACTTCTGAATCAGCAGCCTGTAGTCATCTGGAAGCCTTTTCCTGTCATTGTTGCTAACAGCTAGAGAAGCTGATTCTTCCCTTCTAAAAAAAAACCTCCCGTATTAATTATTAGCAACTGTTTTTCTGTGTAATCTCATGTTCATGTGAATATTGTGAATGTTGATTTCCGAAGTCCCGGTCACATACAGCAGCAAAAATGCAGACAATGAAACAGGTGGTTTTAATATTGGTCTCTCCCCCAGACATCTGAGCATCTGAGCTCGTCGTTCAGTGTCTGGTCTGATTCAGAATTCAGCACTGCACTGCTTCTGGGGATTATGTTCTGCTCAGAGTTTGTATTTTTTGGGGGGAAGGAACTGTCTTAGCCATTTACTCCTCGCAATGCCTTTGGTTTCTGCCTCTCCCTGACTTGCCTCTGATTTGATTATCTGGCCTTTTTTTTTCTTTGAATGAATGAGTAGAAGGTACTCTGCTACGAATTACATTTTGTGCAATCTCTCAGGACCAGAAATCCTTGGCCACAATTTAAGTGGAGTCTGAGGTGTTCAGCATGGCGTTCTTTCATCTACCCCTCCCTTACTCCTTCTCTTTCCTTCCTTTTTGTTCCTACCATTTCAAAAGTCTACTCCATTCCCTTAGGATTTCAGCCTTATTAACTAGGGCTTGGTGCACTTCACAGCAATTACTTCTCTGAATTTTCTGGTCATATGGAGTGATTTTTGCCTTTTTTCAGTCCTTATTCTCCATCTGTCAACTAATGTGGAAACTTTTTGGCTTATTGTCATACTAATAATGAATACATCAAACAAAAAATATTCACAGATGATCATGTAAATGTCCTAGTAATGTCAGTCCAGCTGTGCTCCGTAGAGGCTTTGGGTTCCCATTGTCTTCTGTAGAGAGTACTAATTGGAATAGAGTTCCTTCTTCAAATGTCATGGAAGAGGCATGTTTCTGGCTTTAGCAGCTTGAGTGTCTGCTCTTGAAGCTCCAACTGGCACATCTGTCTTGCAATAGCTGCAGTCATGAAGCTGTGCTTCTGGCAGTCTTTTGGACTCTGTCTGAAAAGCCACGTTCTACTTCTCGGACCCCTATCACCTGTGGCCTTAGAAAAAAGGACAAAAGGAATGCATTTGGGGATTCAATTCTATATTGTGGGAACAGCACAAAAACATGCACCCCAGAGATATTTTAACGTGGAAAGAAAATGGAAAACAGTGCTGGCTGCTGCAGTGGCAGCAGTGGAATGGCAGAGATACCAAATAGCTGGATATTTTGTGGAACTGCTGCTAATGATTGGCAGAGATAACTATCAAAATAAAATTTAAACTTATATTAAAAGTTCACACCTTGAAGCCCACTGCTTACAACCTCCTTACTGCATCAAACTTGCATAGATGACTTTATTAATTGATGCTTTTGGCACTTACTGATGGCTGTTTCAGTTGCAAGATTAAACCCATAAGTACTTTACAACAGCTAAGGTACCAAGCTGAGCCTTATTTTATGACTAGACATAAATTGCATTGCAGATGCTTTATTCATTCCTGCTTACTTTCTCTTAATTCACTCCAGAATACTTTGGCCAAGTGTATTTGATGGGTGCAAATGTCATAAGGCTAGATAATGGTGATGAAGCGAAGGACTTGATGGTGCTTTTAAGTAGGTGGGAACTGTCTCAGTTGGAGATGTTGTATTGAATACTTGTGCCACTGGAGATACTAAAACGTTGTCTGAACATGATCCTGGGCAGTTCACTCTGCTTGAGCAGAGTGGTTGGACCAGAGAAGCTCTGGAGTTCACTTCCAGCCTCAGCCGTTCTGTGATTCTGTGAACTACTTGAAGATACTTTGCCAATTTCTTTCTTCAAATTCCCCAAATTGTGACCACCTGAATCTGTGCAAGTCCATGTACTGAACTGCAGCATCTGCCTCTGTCTGTGGCCTAACTTTGTCTTCCTGTTGGAATTTTCATGAAGCTGTGATATGTGATGGAGTGTAAACATTTCTGGGCGTTATCCTGACACTGCCCACTTCTCCTCCTCTTCCCCCTTCCTGCCTCCTAACCTGAAACCCAACCCCTGTCCACCAGGACAATTATTTTCCTTTTTACTCTGTTAATCTTTGGAAAAATGTAATCAGAAGAGAGCTCTGGAGGTCATCGACTTAAGCAGCTTCTCAGAGCAGAGATCCAAGTCAGATCAGGTTGCTCAGGGAATTGTTCAGGTAAATCTTGGATTTGCAAGATTTGGAAGATTCCTCCATCTTTCTGTGGCCAAGTTGCAGTGTTAGTTACGCTCCTCCTGAACATGCTATTCCTGTGTGTTCAGCTGGAATTTCCCTTGTTGTCACTTCTGACTGTTGCTTCCTCAGCATCCACTGCATGCCTCTGAGAAGATGCCATCCCTGGCTACTCTGTATTCCTTCAGACAGTGGAGGATTTGTTGAGGTCCATTGTGTCCTTTCACTTCTGCTAGCTAAATAAAGCCAGTTCCCTTAGCTTTTTTCACAGGTTGTGTGCCTTCAGCCCCAGTGGCCCTTCTCCACTCTGTCCAATTCATTAGTGTCACCCTTGTATTGGGAACCCAAACTGGACAGAAATACTAGAGGTTTGGCCTCAGGAGTGCCAGGTAAGGGGAAATAATCACTTGTCTTCACCTCCTGTTTACACTCTTGATGGTGCAGTCCATTTGCCATTAGTCCACATAACTGCAAGGGCACTATAAATTTTGCTTTCTCCAAAGGAAGATGGAGTACACTTGGATCAGTGTCTTTCACAGAGTCATAGAATGATTTGGTTTGGAAGGGACCTTTAAAGGTCATCTAGTTCCAACCCCCCTTCAGCGAGCAGGGACATCTTCAACTGTATCAGAATTCCTTTGCAGGTAGTATGGTCTTGTTTGGTGGGCAATGGTAGGCCAGATTTCCTAAACAATGCACAGTGTGTTCCTTTACAAATCAGTTTGGAAGCCGATTTGTAGTGTCTGACAGTTTGTTCCCTGCACATATGTAATATGTTTTTCTGTGTTGTGTGTCTGGTGCAGGATATCTGAAATCTGTCACTTCAGGGCCTGTCATTGTCAGTAGGCTTGTTTGATTTATGATGTAAATTACTAAGTGACTTTGATATTGAGGAGTTGTTAGAACTTGTTTGTTTAAAAAAAAAAAAAAAAAAAAGGGGTGTTATGGTCATAAATTCACAATACTGAGCTTTCCAACTGCTTTAGAAGTCTCCATTTTACCTTACGTGTTCAAGGCAAACCAGTTGCTGCTCCAGCCACATAATTTGGCAATAAGTATTAACATTTTGCAACATCTTTCTAACTTTAAACAAGACTGGTTTGGGTTTAGTTTGTTTGTTTTGTGTGGTTGGTTTGGTTTTGTTTTTTGGTTTTTTTTCCATGTAGCATTTCTTATGTAACGAAGTATTAGAGGGGCTTTCCTCCTGATTGCTGGGAGGGTAGCTATATGAGCCCTGCTCTGTGTAGTTTTGGGACAGTGGTTCAGCCTGCTGTGGGCTAACGTTTATGAGCAGTCAGATGAAAGGAAATGAAATATTCCTGGCACCGTTGGGTCAGTTTGGCAGAGGTGAGCTGCCAAAGTGCTTGAACATGTTGGCTTCTAGAATTAACTTCTGGCTTGGAAAGGATGGGTCTATGAGTGATGCAGGACTAGTGTGCACAAGTTTTTAAAGGAACTTTTGTTTGTTCAGTGCTTCTTATCTGTCAGAAAATGAGCAGAATTGCATTCATAAGTGCTTACTCATATCCTACATCCTTAAAAATAAGAGAAAAAAGAATGGTTGGATTGTGACGGTAGGAAACCCGAGAAGGGATTTTAGTAGTTGGTGATTGCATTTTTGTGGTTAAAAACATCCAAACACTGCACAAATGTAAATAGCATTGCAAATGGGATGTATGTGAATTTACAGCAGTTTTTTCCATTTTCATGAATACTTTTTGTTTATTCGCTTTTCAGTCCTGCATTATTCCAGGACTTGTCTCCTCATTGCTTGATGTTACTTGGCCTGATGAGTTTATGTATCCCTGGAGAATGAAAGACAGAAACCGGTTATATCTGAGCCAAACAAAACAGAATTTGTCTTATATCAAAGGTTAGAAAAGGGACAAACTTGCTTCATTTCTTTCTTTTTCTCCATTCCCTCTCCTTCAATAATAATAAACCGAAAAAAACCAGCTTCTAGACTGTATTGATTAATCAAAACCCTTAAGTCAGGTGAAGGCTAGAGATTTACACTGTCTCTATCAGTATAACTGGCATTGAAATCTGCCTTTGGTTCCATTAAGTGTCATCTCATCTTTAAACTGGGAGAGAAATAAATGTCAGGGAGTACAGGCCATTGGAGAAGAGCTATTTGGAGATAAGCTGCAGTTTATGGCCTTCCATAACTGAGAGGCATAATCTTTTTACCATGTCAAATGTCACCTGTCATTCCAGTGCATGTTTGTAGTATATTAAGCTACTTCAAACAGCATATTGCCTGAACTTCTCAACGATAAAGAGATTGCTTATCATTCACGCACTGTTGAAAAAGGGCAGCCTTCCATCTCTTCAGAGTAACTATAATCAGGAAAAAATGAACAGTATGATCAATGTAGTTTTTTAAGCCACTTGAGACTTGCTGACAGAGAATGTTTAGCTTTGGTTTTGCTCCGTGTTCAAGATTATCCTCAGTGACTGATTTTGGATGATCTTAAGTAGGCTGATGAGTCAGACATGTTGTGCTTGTGTGTAATGGATGTGCTACCTCTCTTCTTAGGTATGTGTTTGATGGAGTTTTCTTTGGTGGTTCAGGAGATGAGAAAAAAGGATGAAAGACTTTCACATTTAAAAAAAGACCAAAGTTGCAGGCTGCAAGATAGGGGAGTTTGATCTAGACATGCTTGTATTAAAGCCAACCAAAATCCATAGCCTTATTTAGCAAAGAAAACATAAACTTTGGGCAGTAGGCATAAGATACATGAAACATGCTTTTGAATTTTGATCCTTTTATATGCATACAACGTTTTTGTGCTGGTACCTCACCCCCATTTAAGGGTAAGTTCATCAGCAAGGTGCAAGCAATGATACAATTGCTTTTTTTTTCCTGATTTTTGGTTTGGAGAAACTAGATCAACAGTAAAATAACTTGTGGTAAACAGCTTTTATTTTTATTCCTAACAGTACATCCTTTCTGGCTCTGATGACTTCAATTTGTATATGTGGAGGATTCCTCCAGATCCAGAAGCAGGTAAGTTGTGTTGTTTTAGAATTTGGGGGAAGGGGTCAGGCTCCGGACAAATTGACCAGTTTGCAGTTTTTGAAAAACTGCTCTTCTTACTCAGCTTCTAAATCTAGAGTAATTCTGATGAAAGCTGGGTAAGAGAGTTAGAGATGCCTAATCCTTCCCTGGGTAAAGATAACCAATGCCATTTGAATCTTTTATCATAACGATTTTCTTTTTATTTCTCTTCTCATATAACAAACATTTAAATCTTCTGGATGAGCTGATGAAAAGAGTGAGCTGTGGCTGGAGCAGGGTGTGTCTGTCCACCCTCCTGTCTACCAGCTTTGCTGCTTCTAAGCTGGTCTGAGTTCACTGAAGAATTTAGGATCTTTTTCTAAGAAATTTCATCTCATGATGAAGCTTTCAGCATAAAATGGTGCTTCTTAAAGCTCCAGTGCATTGGCCTCTCTTCCCCTCTTTCTTTCCTCATGCATCAAAACCCTCCTGATGATTTCTAGTGCAGAGTAGTTGTGCTCTAGAAGAGCATAACTTTCTGGGTGGAAGAGCACTATCAGCTGGTGGAAATGACCACTTGTGATTCATTTCTGACCCTTTCCCATGCTGGGGTAGACATGCTAAGCAAATAGAACTAGCTCAACTCTGTGTGAAAGTATAGGAGAGGGGTGTTAGAGTAAAGAAATGCAGCAGTGTGTGTGGGATACAACAGCAGTGTTGTAGATGTCACAGTTGGTCAGTGTCTAATTTGATATCATCTAGTACTGTGCAGACACTCTGAGCCATACAACCTTAGCTTATCCTTCCTGTTGAAACAAATTGCTGTGCCCTTTTAGAAGGGTGTTGAATCTTGATTGAAAGACTCAAGACCTTAGGAAATGTAGTACAGTTTCTATTTTTAATGGTTCCAGCAGTTCAAACTGCATGTTTTAGTGGTATTAAGTGCAACCAAGTGCTATCCTGTGGTCTCAGGTGCTTTAGCAATAGTGGGAGCAAATTACAAGCTGCATTAGAGGTAAAATGAAAATATTTTGTTTCATTTTCAAAGGCTGTTTGTTACAGCTGTTTAATCCACAACGGAGAGGATGACTAGCCTCTAAAAGGCTTGGTTAATGGCAGGATTTTGAGGAAAATGCCATTCTAATTTTGGATTGCTTATTTAAGCAACATTTGATGTTGCAGTCCAAAAGTCCTGAAGATGGTCCTGCTAAATTTACAAGTACCTTGGCCTTCTATCTTTGTGTAGGGTTTGTAGAGGTGACTTCTTGCTGTCCTTTGAATTTAGATGTTTTCCTTTTGCAGCTGACACTCTTTTACTACTATTTAAGGAATTTCCTTTTAGTTGAAACAAAGATTACATACAGAAAAACAACTAATTTAAATGTAAGTTTTGGTGTGGACTGTAGAATTAGATTTTATGCATGTTACTATACCTATCCTGACTCCATTTGTAAATTCTGGATTTGAGATTCTTGGGTTTATCTGATCATGATGCTCCTGAAAACTTTTTTTCCCAGGCAGCTGCAGATAACATACTCTGTCTCTGGGACCTTTGCACAAAGAGCAAGAGCTAGAATTATCACAAAACAATGTCATGTGTTTTTTGGCCATCTTTTTAGTTTCTGGTTCTTGTAACTGGAGGGAGGGTGTCAGTAAACTTGCAACATTTCAGTTACAAAATTAATTACTTAAACTCCATTGCTCTCAGTTGTTGCTTAATGGGATCAGAAGATCCTGTAGTAGCAACCTGTACTCTTAAACTTTTTTAACTTGAGACAGTCTCTTACTGAAACATTTTAGCAAAACTCCTGATCTTTGTTTTGTTAAAGATTTACCTTTTATGGCAAATAACTCATTGGCCATACAAATCAGCTGTAACAGGCTTATTGAAGCTCTTCTTTTCCTTCGGCATTTCTTCAAGGCTTGTGTCTGTTTTGCATGTGATGAAACATCCTTTCTTAAATCTCATCCTGTGGTTTAGAATAGTTGTTCAGCAAGAGAGGTTGCTGTGCTTCCTTCTTTGAAGAGTCTTGCTGTAGGGATGTGGATACCTTGGAAGGCTTCTCCTTCAATGGAAAACTCCTTGTTCTCATGTTCTATCTTAAAATAGGAGCGTCTTTGGGTTTGTGATCCAAAGGGGTGGAATACAGTCTTTCATTTAAAATGTTGTACAAACTAGACAGGATGATGTAATGTCCTGTACTGTTGGTTAGTATTAAAAAAAAAAATGTCCAAGTGATTTCTACCCCCTGGTTGAATTCGGGCATTGTGTTGCTATAAATATTTATGATACAACCCCTTTAAATTATATCAGCTATTTGTAAATAGCAACTTTTTTGCAAGTATATCTTTTTACAGAACTGAAATAGGTTATTTTGCTGAAGTACAGGTGCAGCAAGTATTAGCTATCTAATGGTTAGCAACATTGCTATACAAAAGATGAAGAAAAATGGGAAGGAACACACCCGTCAGATAATTGCAGATGTGTTTCTGGTTGGAGGAATAGTTACCTGTGTTGGTATTTCACCAGGAAAATGGAACAAGCTCTGCTGTTTGTTTGTTTTGTTATTTAACTAATCATAAGTTAGAGGCATTATCCCAGTAGGTTGCATTGAGTCATTCCTCCTCAGCTGGAAGCTCTGCCAGTGCTTTTGCTTGGTCCAGTTATTAGACAGGATTTACTTCAGGACAGGGAGGTCTGTGAAAAAAAAGGTATTTCCTAAATTGCTTAGGCAGCTATTCTGGTGAAGAGTTTTATTGGCTGTCTCCTTCCACAGTTTTAGATTATTCTCAATAGGCCAGGATTTCCTATGCCAGAAGACTGGTTGCCTTTTTTTTTTTTTTTTTTTTTTATGACTACTTTTTGGAATACTTTGCTCATTTTTTCCACTTTCTTCTTAATACAGGTACTACCCAGCTTTCCACTTGTGCTTCAGAAGTAATTGCCAATTGCTTGAATTTGTTAGCCAATTTCCTCTTTAAAGTACACATCCCAGTTTTCTTCAGAGGTAGAATGTCTACCAAAATTAGCCTGGCAGTAAAAAAGCAGTCCTGAGTTTCCACAGCTGTTACTTGACTCCAAGGCAAGCTAGAAGTGAGAGGAGACAAGAGCCCTACATGACCTGCCCAGCAAGACTGTTAAGATATGAGCACTTCAGGCAGTATTTAAACCTAACTCCTATAAACCTGGTCTCTCAACTGGTAGAGAATCCCTGTTCAAGACAGAACCTGACATGTCTTGTGGGGTAATAGAAGGCTTCATAGACCAAATGTTTTGCAAAATGGAATTTACATTCCTCACCCACTACTCTGAATCATCTTTGCAACTCAGAGCTTGTCTCTTGCTTTTGAAATACTGCTTATATGTGCTATGTGAGGGATATGATATTTATTTGCAGTTGAAAAGAGAGATGGGGATCCTTCAGTTTATGTGAGCAGGCTGTCACCAGACTTATGAAAAACTTCACTAAATCACAACAGCAAACTGCATTTCAAAACCTCTTTTTAATTCTGTCTGACGGTAACTGTTATCAAGAAAGGGCCTGTCATTGTGGTCCAGTTACTAAACTAAATGCACCAATTTTCAGCAGAACTTAAGCAACTTTTCTTCCTTTTTTTTTTTTTTCCTCTGCATTGGTCATTGTAAATGCAGACACCTCTTTAGGCTTGAAGAATTCAGCAACAGATCTTTCCACAACATTTGAACAGGGTTATCTCATTGGAGACAGCTTGTCGTTTAAATTCTCACAGTTCCAGACTGATAAGTGAAGATAAATAATAGATAATGTCTTTAGCTATTTTTTGAGATCTTTATATATGGGCACACATGCATAGACACATACCAGTTGGGCTGGGGAGGGGGAAAGCCATCTGGCCCGGGGGGAATATTCTCCAGAAAGCTTGTATTTTTTTAAAAAATTGGTTATTCTGAGGCATAGTTTTGGGACCTAAACTGTTTTAGTTTAAGGACTGTAGTTTGTCTCTTTCTTCAGGTCAGTGTTGACCATGGTGTGCTATGGAACAGTTGTTTGGTAATCACAGCAAGTAAGTGGTGGGGCAGTGTAGAAGAAGTTCTTGTATTCAGTGGAATTTATACTGGTTTCCATGTCATGTGGATTGTAATACCAGAAGTCTGTGGAAACGTCCTGGCTAGATGGTATCTATCAGAAAGCAAGGCTGGGTGCTTTGTAGTGCTGTAGCCAAGTAGAGTAAGATTTGGCATCCCCAAGTGATTCTTTCACCGGCCTTATCATGTTCAGTGTCTAATTTAGCAGTAGAAAGCTGAACGTAACACTGAGCACTGTGGGAGGCTGAAGAAGCCTTAGTTGCCAGTAACTACCCATCTGATGCTACCAAAGCTCCTTCCTCTATTGTATTGAATGTGTTTGCAGCTGCCAGTACAAAATAAATACACAGGCAAGCAGTTTTAACACCTCCATTAAAAATAAACAAACAAAACACAACAGCTGTTGGTTGTGTGATCATTTCACTTATTTTATTCCCTTTATGTTCAGGAAGCATAGTTGCTGGTGGTAATTTCTATGGTTCCAATGACATTGTAAAAACCTACATAAAAACTGTGACTAATGCAGTTAAACATGCTGACAGAGCAATCCCTCTCAGACTAGGAGAGCAGACAGAGTGGAAAGGGTGTGCCAATGTTTATTTCTATAGTAATTTTGTCTGTATTGGTGATAACAGTGGTGGGAGGGTTGATGTAGATAAGGTGTAGATAGATACAGCAGATAGTTAGCAACAACAAAAGAAGAGAAAAAATATGCATCTAAAAATAGCCACTACCACTATAGCTTTCTGCATATGCTTTAGAAGTTTAAATACAATTTATTTTTTCTTTGGCTTTTGGAACATCAGCAGAGGTACAGGAACACCACAGGGCTGGTTCTAGGTGTAGGCTAGGCAAATCAGGAGATGGCCTGGAAGAGCAGGTTGCCTGAAGCAGGTGCTGAAGCCAGTCCACTGCTCCCTGTGCTTATGCTAAAGCTCTGCAAGGCCATGCTGATCCTTTCACCTGGCCTGGGAGGTGGAGAGGAGGTTCAAAGGTGATAGAAGAAGCAGTCTGCAGATGGAGTTGGAGCTGCTTTCTTACGGGGAGTCACTCCCTTTCTCGTGTAGTAGCAGAAGTACTAAGCTGGAGTCTCAGGGTGCCTCCTCCAAACTGTCTTCTCTTACTGTGCCAGGAGAAGGAAGGATCTTGGCCAACCCTTGCTGTTCTCACCCCATATTTCACGTGACCAAAGTCAGTTTTGCCTGTGCTGCTGAGAAACCTTGAAGTTACTCTGCTGCCAGACCTGGAGTCAGATTCCTGATGCCACTAGAAGGGGTGCTGCAGGGCCCTCTGCTCTCAGGGCAGAATTGCTTGTGTTTCAGTCTGGCTTCTCTACAGATGGGTCCCTGAGCAAAGCCATCTGCTGGCATGCATTGTATGAAACAAATGCAGGTGTGCAAGGGACCAGAGAGAGACTTCGTAGAGAGTCTAAACATCATCTGCTGCACTGAAGGCAGAGGTCCTATAAGCTATGCATATTTGCTTGCATTGTGCTGTGCATTTGCTTTTCCAAACTATGGTATCTCTCTTCCATTAGCGCATCGTGACCTCATAGGATTCAAATGCAAGGCAGTGGCCTAAGGTCTCAATGTGTCCTGGATTATTATAAATGAAAACTCAATTAATTTTAAGCGAGCTTTCTACTGTAGTGCCAAGTACTACAGTGGAATGGTATGCTATGGCACACTGGCAGCTGCTGCAAATATCTGGTTCTTCTCAGGAGTTTTCAGCACTTGGAGTAATTCATAAGGCTTGTATGAAGTTATGCTTTAGTCTGTTGAACATCTTTCTACCTTATATGATCAACCAGTGGGACTTCTTTTTCAGTGTCCTAGATAGAAAGAACTTCTTAGTGATGTCATTTAATTCCTCTGTTACAGAGCCAGTGGAGGATTGTTCCTTATCCCAGCAAGTTCTCCAGTGCTTTGACAGGTTTTTTAAATGTTTGGAACAACACAGCTTCCATTAGTTTAGAGACTGTCGTACATTCTTACAGGATTTCTGCACTAGCTATCACTTCCCATTTTCCTTCTCCTTCAAATCATTCTTCTGGGTTTTGGTGGTGTGTGGGGGTTTTTTTGGGTTTTTTTTTTTTTTGGGGGCAGGAATTGCAGGGACAGCACTGTAATGTCACTGAAATGTGATCCTTTAGATATTGGGTCAAAACCTATAGAA
>JANHGN010009743.1:62491-108464 GCA_024605025.1 Megaceryle maxima
CGACTTTCTCTTTCTCTCTCTTTTTTTTTTTTTTTTTTTTTTTTTTTTTTTTTTTTTTTTTTTTACCAGCAGACACAAGCAGACTTACCTCACAGTGTGAGATGGTGAGAAGCTGCATGGCTGCAGCTATGTCTCTGCTGAGAGACCAGGGGAATTCCAGACAGGTCTGGACACAGGCATCTGTCTGCCACGCAGATACTCATGTAACATGATAGGGTTTTGCCAGGCTACTGCAAAATTAAGGGACTGCTGTCAGGATAAGGGTCTAAAAGGCTCTGCATTAAGCACTTTCTTAAGAGATGGCGTTTAAGTGCTTAGGAGTTGGTAGACTAAAATTGCATCAGAGAAGAGGTTACCCAAAAATGAGGTTCTGTGGCAGTGTGTTATATTGAACACAAAGCTTATCAGAGTATTGCTAGAGTCAATACTTCTTGGTTTAAATGATTAAATCCTCTCATACTACGGGAAAAAGCTGAGCACTAAAATTTGTGATTGCACTAATCTGCTCCTAGGGGACTTTTCCTGTAATTGGGCAGTTAGTTGTTTTAAGAGGCTTTGTAGGTAAGTTCATCTTCACGAGGAGTGAAATAGGCTCTAGTACTATGCTTCCTCTGATTTCACTATTAACAGCTTAAAAGGAATTTAGGGAGCTTCAGTATTAAAGTGGAAAGCTTTGGAGTTCATCCACAGAGTCATAGAATCAGAAAATAATTTGTGTTGGAAGGAACCTTTAAAAATCATCTAGTCCAACCCCTCAGCTGTGAACAGGAACATCTTCAACTAGACCAGGTTGCTCAAAGCTCCATGCAGCCTGACCTTGGAGGACAGTTCCAAAGACAGGGCATCCACAATTTCTCTGGGCAGTTTGTTCCAGAGACTCGCCACCCTCATTGTAAAAAAAAAAAAAAAAATTTTTTTCCTTATATCTAACACAAATCTACACTCAGCTTAAAACTCTTGCCCCTTCTTCTGTCACTACAGACCTTGGTAAAAAGTCTCTCTCTGTATTTCTTATAAGACTGCTTTATTGAAAAGCTTTCCCTAGACCCTTCTCTTTCCAGGCTGAACAACACCAACTCTTGGCCTGTCCTCACAGCAGAGGGGTTCCAGCCCTGTGATCATTTTTGTGGCCTCCTCTGGACCTGCTCCAACAGGTCCATGTCTTTCACCAGAGCAGAGTAGAGGTGGTGAATTGCCTCCCTCTATCTGCTGCCATGCGGCTTTTGATGCAGCCCAGGATACGGTTGGCTTTTTGGCTTCAGACACTGCCTGAATTTGACTGCAGTCTAGGGAGATCTAGGTTCTAGACGTGGCATGCTGTGCCATTTTAATCCCGTGCTCTTGGTGAATCGATAAACATTTAAAGTTTAATGTCAGAAGACAGTTCTGTCATTAAATAACTGTTTTACTAGGAAGATAACTATGAGTTAATTCACTCTTGGCAGTACCACAAAAGGCCAATGACTGAGTTGGAAATTCATCCCAAAATATTGGCCCTAAATTTGTATTTGATGTCCATTATAATTCTTTACTCATTGTCTCCCTAACTTCTGATACTTCTTTGTTTCATAGTGCATATTTCTTGTTTTGTACTGAATCCAGGAAGCAAGAGTCTATGGATAGTTAAAACTTGGTTTAGGCATTACTTACAGACTTGGAAACATTTCCTGAGCAAATTGTCTCTTCATTCCTGAGGCCCTCTTTCCTGGAACATTTGTCTGCTAGGTCAAGATAAAAGTGTTGAGAACTGGACTTGATGTAAAGATCTACCATTAGCTTGATAGATGCAATTGGATTGACAACTGTTATTTGGATGGAAGGAATGCTGTGGGAGTAGGGCAACTTGCCATCAGCCATGAATGTGGTCATGAATGTCTAGCAGGGTGAGCAGAATGAAAGGATATGAGGAATCTCATAAAATGGAAAAGAAAGTCAAAAGAGCCTGATTCGGCATGTAATGAACTTGCTCTCCAATCAGTTACTTATCAGTAAAAAAAAAATCTTGTTCCAGTGGCTGAAGGCAGAACTTACCTCTGAACCTTAACAGAAAAATAAGTGTACCCAAATAAGAGAACTGTTCCAGGTGGCTCAGTCTCAGTGCAGTTTAGATGAATATATTTAGAGGTTAACTGGAGGTTTAGCCTCCCTTTAAAGCTTTTTTTTTTTTTTTTTTTTTTTTTTTTTTTTTAATTTAAATCAACCTTTGTTCTATGCACAGTCTTTAAAATAGCCATGCGTTTTGGTCCCCTCTAGTTACTTGACATCTTTTCCCTACTTCAAGCATGTTATCTTTCTATCCCAAAGTGCCACGAGACTGCAGTTTGATCTTCAAAAATCGATTTGTGCAAACAGGACGCTTTCCAGAAGCAATAAAAAGATCTGTCTGTGAATTCTTAGGAGTGGGACAATTCCTCACTTCTAAATTCTTGCCATGGTTTATACACCATGTACATCAGTCTGGTCTTCAGGGTATAGTCATGAGTGGAAGGGATGATGTACTCTTTTTTTCTAAGAGGAGAGGGTTTCAACACGAGCTCACTAGCTGCAGTTCTTTATCATTTATGTAACCTAACAAATGAAGGGGATAAAGGGATGCTTTGCTTCCCCCCCCCCCCCCCCACTTGACCCTTCTGTCTTGCTACTCTTCAGTGTTAATGCAAGTTTTTGTTTAGGAAATGTGCATTGCAAGAGAACTCAGACTCTGTTTTAGAAGACAAGTTGTTCAACACTGGGCTTAGGGCTTAAACCAGCAGCTATTTCAGCTGAAAGATCTCCCGCTGAGGACAGAGTAGGATAGCAAACATCTTCAGCAGGAAGAACATAAAGCTGGCTTATTTAGTCTTAAGACAACTGTGAGTAGCACAGAAGCTATTGAAATTATTTTAACTTTCTGTAAGGTGTGCTTACGACCTTTGAAGTTGTAAATAGCAGGATTGTTTTCCTCTGAAGTGGTTTTCAGTTTTTACTTCCCCTCTTTTAAAAGTTTTGGTTTCTTTCACTGAAGATGTTAATCATAGCATGTTGATTGACACTTGTTCATTCAGATACACAGGTGTGTTTTCTAACAAGTTTATGGCTTTAATTGTGTGAATCTATGAATATAAAAAGCTACTGCGTGACGGTTTCTTGCTTTGGTGTATAGAACTTGTAAGAGTCAATGCCCAAGCAGAGAAGTTGTTTGGCCTCTGGTTTGAGTTTTACCATTAGCACAAAAGCATTCCATTTCAGCTAATTCCCTGCCTCGTGACAAAGAATGATAGAACCCCCATGTCAGATCTCTTATTTCAGGTCCCTCTGTAAGCTTGATTCACAGAAATACGAGTTGTTCCAGATCCTGGTCTAGGGAAAGGTTATACTAAGTCCAGCTGAATGTAGTAACTCAGTTTAGTATCCTTGGTGATGCATCCTTTAGATTTCTACCCAACAGACTAGAGTCAGCTGTGGTAGTAATGCATTGCTGATTTAAAAAGTAAGGGGGGGAAAAAAAAGAGTATAGCTATTATAGGCAAGTAAAGAAGTTAACTTCTTTATTTCAAATTTACAAACTGTGAGTGTTGTCATGCCTGAGGCACTATGGTTGCACTGGTGATTTCATTAAGTATGTATGTTGTTCTTATTCACATACTTGTCATATTAGGTCAAAAACCATTGTTTGTTTAGCAAGTTGAACTAAAGCTAGTCTCCAAGTCCTAATTTGCAGGAAGGATGCTTTTTGTCAAACTTGCAGCTTTTCATAGGGGCATTGCTCATAAAATTGGAATTCTTCAGCCAACACAGGCCTTCAGATTTATTTTGAAATATTTGAAGTGCATTGTCAGATAAAATATGACTTTAAATGAAGACAATTTGAAGCTTTAATTATTTATTTCAGTGTCTGCTTGTTTTTCCCCCAGGTGGCATTGGCAGGGTCGTGAATGGTGCTTTTATGGTATTGAAAGGTCATCGGTCAATTGTAAACCAGGTCCGGTTTAATCCTCACACTTACATGATTTGTTCTTCTGGCGTTGAAAAGATTATAAAGGTAAGATTAATTATCAGAAAATGTGTTCTTTCGATATTTCAGGAAGAAAAGCTTTGTTTTGTTCGGCATCATTCTTTTCCACACCCATCCTGTCCTCTCATCTTACTCTCCTGTGAAATGGTATGTGTCATTTGAGGGCTAAACTGATGCAAATGTTGGATTGGGCATTTCAACTTTAAACTCCATTTCAATTTTAAAGGTTTTAGAGATAGGGGATAACATCAGAATTTCCTGGATTTGTATCTTGAAAAAGGAACTGTATTCCAGTTTCATTCCATATATAACTGAAATATCTTGCAAACAGTTCTTCTTGGGAGAATTTGGTCACAGTTGTAATTTGATATCCTAAGATTTCTGATATTTTGGGCTAAAATTTAATAAAAATTTTTCCAAATAGTATTATATATATATAAATTATATTTCCAAATAGCTTTAGCTTAGCCAAACCTATCTGAACTTGGCATAAATACTGACTTGGGAGCCTTTCTATAATTTTTGTATGCACTTCTGTGTTGAATCAATTCAACATACCTTCCTGTGACTTCCAGAGGAAACAGAACTCTTAATACCTTCCACAGTATGTCTTTCTGAATCCTCTAACAATGTACAGTATTTTTAGAAAGCTTGTGCCTTTTTATATGGATTGTAATGAGATAGCAAACTTTGTTAGGTTTCAAAACTTTCTTTCTTTAGGGAAAGACAGACAATATTGTGTGAGCAAGGCAGAAACTTCCTTCTAATTCTTCTATTTCTAATAGCAGAAGTTGAGGGTGGGGAGGCAGAGGATTATACACACTAATGCTCTTCACATTCTGCTGTTACACAAATTTTGCTCTAATTTAAGTCAAAAGAAACCAGAACTATGTTGTTTTCAAGTAGGATAATGAGAGCTAATGCTGCTTCTAACTATTCGTTGAATGACTTCATAAAAGTCTTACCTGCTTGTGGCTATAAATGAGGTCATTTGAGTATTAGTAAATGCTTTAGCTATGAGTTGACTGAATGGATTTGTTCTTCAAAGGAATGTTTTAGTGGTCTGCAACTTCTGGACCAGAACTGGCCCAAAATCCTGGATCATGGTGCAGTGCCCAGCTGCATCACTTGCATTACAGCTGCTATCAGCATTTGGCTTGCGATTTCCTTCTCTATCTTCCACTGGTACTTTAGTTTGCCTTTCTACTTTTTTCTTCATCTGTGTCCCTCTGACAGATTTGATCACAAATCTATGAAGTACAGGCTTTGAACAAAAGTCTACTGAACAGTCTTAGCAGCTCACCGATTTTTCAATTTCCAGGCAAACTGCCACTGTTTTAACAACACTTGTGCCAGAGGCACTTTTTATTTTATTGTTTTTTTCCGCTTTGGGAACTTGATTCACGCAGCCTGAATTCTCCCTTCTCTCTTCTCTTTGGGATTGTAGATCTGCTGACCCTTCACCCTATGAATCCTTCCTGCATGAGTGTGCTTAGACTGTTGGATTAACATTGGTATAAACATCCCCTGTGTTGCTTTTGTGTACTTCTGCTAGGGTTTTGGCAGGGTGTTTTTTTGCCTAGTGATTAAAAGGCTAGTGTGATTAAAGCTCCAGTCGCAGGTTGTGTAACTCTTTGAAAGACACCTCTGCTTGAACGCTTCCTTAGAAGAGAACGCCTGTTGTGTTGCAGTATGTGCAATGGAACTCATGTAGCTGCTCTGAACGAACTTAATTCCCCAAGCATTGCAAGCTATAAAGAAATTAAGGGAAAGGTGTTTCATGTATTAAGTGTATTAGTGAGCCAGAACTTCTTATCCTTTTCTAGTATGTAATTTTGTTTCAGCTTGTAATGTGCCTTGTTTGGGGATCAGGTTGTTTTAAGGCTTGTATCTTGTGTGATGGGCTGACTTCACTCTTTAAAGGTACTGTCCCAGTGAACAGTGATTTGTGGGTGACAGTACAATGGTTTCTTATTCATTCTAGCTACTTCTACAGATAGGTTGGAGGCTAGTGACTACCATAAGAAGGAGGGCAAAACAGGAAAAACACCACCAGCTGAGGAGCTATTTACTGCACTAAAACCAGCTGGAAACACAAGTAGTTCCCTTCTATGGCTATCTTTTTTTCTCCCATATAAATACTTGCTCAGAGAATTTGAACTGACAAGAGGAAGAGCCATAAATAAAATGTGTAGTTAGGGGGTTTTTTATGTTTTCTTGTTTTGTTGGGTTTTGTTTGTTTATTTGTTTTAATCAGCTCCTTAAGAAAGTGCCCTTCCTTTTACTGTCCTTGAAGTGTCTTCTATAAATCTTTCTGGAATTAAATCACAGAAGATAACTTAACTGTGGTTGGCTGGTATTCTGTTCCTTTTATTGTAGAAACTCTGTCATGAATTAAAAATGTGGATGCAAGTAGTTATTTGCCTGAGTCCTTAATTTTTAGACTATCTAGGCCTAAATTTAGTACTTGCAGAAGTGAGGAACTGATAGCACCAGCATCAAGGCGTGATACAGACAAGCCATTCAATAATTCCTCGTGCTCCTGCCAACACACTTGCTATTTTAATACTGATTGCAAATGAGATACAAATTAATCTCAGGACTAGCCCTGCTGAAATGAATAGTATTCACACAAACTACTTTGACCTTTGTGGTTATGGGTTTCTTGCTGTAGTTTTATTTTATTTTTATTTTTTGTAAAGCACCTGCAAGAATATAGTTCAGTAACTCAAGGGTTTAGGGTTTGATTTCTGCTAGGACTGAGAATACAACAGGTAAGATGGGAGTGAGGATGTGTGTGAATATTCAGTTGAGGAGGTTTCCAAAACCTAAAGTAAGACTCAATAAGCTTATTGATAAAGGTTATTAAAAGCCATGACTCCAGGCAGTGTGTTCTGGACACATCAGTCCAGATGAATTCCTCGGTGCCCGCATTTCAGAAACCTGAACCTCTGTAAAATTGTGTGCAAAAGCACAGCTGTGAACTAAAATTAGCATTTGCAGCAGACATTTGCCATGAGGGCTAAAGCAATAGAAAATAGAAAAATACCACTTTCCCCTCAGTTAAGTGTGTGAGGCACTGGGATGTGCTGGCAGGAAAACTAATTGCATTGCAGGAGAAATAAATGAGGCATTCCCTCTGATATGTGGGGCTTAGAGGAGGGCCGTGGAGAACGGCTCAGCTAAAAGATAGTTCCAGAAAAGATAAAATAGATGAAGTGCATAAGAAATACTGTTTTGTGTTGGAAATTGAATACAGTTTAACTGAGCTCTACTGTTGTAGGTCTCATTTGTTTTAAAAGTGTCAGTATATCAAAGATGGCGAAGTCTATTTGCCCATGTTGCTATGGTGACAGATGAATGTCATTGTGGATAGCTGACTCTGCTTCATCAGATAGTCTAATATAGCAGATTTTAATTATTCTCACACTACAGGCATAACTACTTTTTTTTTTTTTTTTTAATTTGGGGCTTTACGACTATGGAATACAAACAATTCAGAGATGCTCTCTGTAGCATCTCCACTGAAGTAGAGAACCTGTTTGGTATTCCTCTTTTCTCTTACCGTTCCTATTTTTACATCTGTACTCTGGGCATCAGTGAATACTCAGCTCCTTAATCCTCTGACAGAGAAAGAACTTCTTGATAGATTGCTGCTTCAGTGGGATGGTTAGCCAACTTTTCTCCAATTTGTTCACATCCTTCCTGGACATGGTGTCAGTCAAAGGATGAGAAAAAGGCAAAGGCATTCCATTTACAAAGAAGCGCATCTGAAATGCCACAGGGAACACTGGACCAGTTGCTGCCACTTCAAAGACTTCTTGGTTCTGCCAAAGACAGGTTTTTACTCTGACTTCCTTCTGGGACTCTGGCAGGCCTCACACTCCCTCATCACAAAATGTCTAAAAAGTAGGAAAATCAATCTCCAGAGACATCTGATCCTGTACAAACAATATTTGTCTTGTATTCCCTCGTTCTCTTTATTATTAAATCCTTCTCTGTGAACAAATCCTCTGTTTGTGTGGAATCTTAAGAGTCTTCTAATTCTCTTGTTTAAAAAAAAAAAAAAAAAGTTTTATGAAACCTAGGAATCAATCTTAAAACTGCTAAGGCAATTTGAGGAAGGGGTGTGCCTGCCAGGCATACAGTATGAAGCATTTACAAGAAGGTATATGCTTCTTAAATACAAAAAGATCTGATCTACTTGCTGAAATGCTCAGTAGTGGGGCAAAGAGGGGAAAAAATTGTGTGTTAGTTAGATCATCAAGAAAGCAACAACTCAGAATAGTCCTTTGAGGAAGTAGAGTTCTATTTTACTATTAAAAAACTTGGTGTGTCCCTAAATCATGCATCCACTGAGAGACAACTCTTTCCTATGTTGTCTTTATGAAGTGGAGCATGGGAAAGAATCAGAAGATGAAGAAAGATTCTTTCTGTTTTCTTGATTAATTAAAAAAGGCTATGTATGCTTGATGGAAGTCTATACATCATGGGCTTAGGTTGGGTTTTGTTATCTCTATCCAAATCTGATACTTGTTCCTTGAACTGTGTGTCTAGTAAGTGCAGTGCTCGAACCAAGCAATGGAGACTGTCTTCGTTCTGGTTTGAAGTATTATATTAATGAACTGTACTGGAAGAAAATCTACTTCAGTACTACAACTAGTAAAAATAGCAATTAACTACAAATAGCAGAGAGACCTTTCTGTTGAGGTATGTTCCTAGGAGAGGCCAGTGTAATGCAATTTAAAATTCCTTTGCCTTTGCTCTGAAAGGCAGGCGGCTTGATGATTGCCTTTGTCCTGGTTTTGGCTGGGATAATTTTCTTTCTAGTAGCTGTTTACTGGTAGCTGGTGTTTTGAATTTAGTGTGAGAGTCATGACAGTAACACACTGATGTTTTAGTTGTTGCTAAGTAGCATTTACCCTAAGTTAAGGACTTTCCAGATTCTCATACCATGCCAGCAAGAAGGCTGGAGGGGCACAAGGAACTGGGGGGGGAAACAGCCAGAACAGCTGATCCAAATCAGCCAAAGGAATATTCCATACCATATGTTATCATGGACAGTATACAAACTGGAGGGAGTTTGTCAGGAGGGGCAGATCAGTGGGGACTGGCTGAGCATCAGTCAGCAGGTGGTGAGCAATTGTATTGTGCATCACTTGTCTTTCCTCGGGTGCATTTCACTTCCTTTTTGTTATGTTCCTTTTCATAACTATTATTGTTGTTGTTATAATATTTTATTTTTACATAAGTTGTTTATTAAACTGTTCTTTTCTCAACCAACAAGTTTTACTTATGTTTGATTCTCCTCCCCATCCCACTGTGGAGGGGAAGGAGTGAGTGAGCAGCTGAGGGGTGCTTAGTAGTCAGATGGGGTTAAATCACAACACCATTCAGAAAAAGATAAATCTGCAGCAGACTTTTAATTTTGTAGTGTTGCTTTTATCTACACAACCAGGTCATATGTGGATGCTCTGTTAACCATAAATTACAGAGGTTGTAAAGGCATTCAGGTTTGAAAGAATTCCAGAATCAGGGTTACCTGTACATCTCAAATTTGGCTGTGCTGGATAAGTAGCTGTAATATAATTTATTTTGTTTTACTTCCAGTATTAAAGGTGTAAAAAAATCTTACTGTACACTGCTGAAAATCTCTGTGAATACAGAATTACTGGCATTCTCATGGGCTTTTTCTATAGTGCCTGTCATGGTAGCGTCAGATTTTGTTTCATGTGTTAACTACTCATCTGTGAGATGAGTACCGATTATCCCATTTACACTGGCAAAACACTCTTTTTGGTAGTGGTTTTGTCTACTTGGAACAAAACTTGACTAATTTCCGCTAGGAAAGGAGTTAAATGTTTTTGCCAAAGTCTATCCCAAAAGGCCAACCTGGTACAGACAGCTGGTGTAGAATTTTGTTCCCTGAGCTTGTTAGCATGGTAAAACCAAAGCGTGACTGAAATCAGATATTTTCTAAGCGGAACATTAAGGCAGTATTGTGGATAAGCTTCTTACTGGCTCTGCTTACAGTAAGTGTTGTGCATCGCATTAACCAGAGATCTAGAATGAAGTGATAGTGGTTGTCCAATGAGTGCCTTAATTTTATTGCCCCAAATCTGTGAGTAAAACTGAGAAAAGTGAGGAGATCCAATTACTATGTTTGCTATGGATGACCAGTTTCTTAGGGATATCAGAAGATCTTCTTTGGGGCTTTTCTTTCTTTCCTTTCGCTCTCCACACTGGGAAAACCAAGGGAAGGGTGGATGAACAGCACAGTTAAGGCTGTTGCTGTTGGTGAAATCATTGCACTTTGCAATGTTACTACCTCTCTCCAGTAGCTTTCAGTAAAACTCTTCTCTTTACCTTTCCCCACTAACTAAAACTGCTGCTGTATCTTGAGAGAATGTTGGATGCTTTCTTTCCTTCACAACTGTTCCCTAAAGGGAGTAGTGCTTCTTGCCTCCATACATCCCACTGATCAGGTGTGACTGACTGTGCAGCTGGATGAAATGTTACTCTACATCACTGGCACAAGCAGCTCTAGTTTCCTGGGAAACAAGTGCCTTCATTACTGCTAAGACTGTATTGCAGGCAACAAACTATTCTTATTCTTAGTGAGTAAGCATCCCCTATTATGTAAAAATAGAGCCCTGCTATTTGGAAGAAATTATTACACAAGGAAATATTGAAATGATGGATAATCTGCAGTGTGAGAGCTGTTAAATTTTGGATGGGTGAAGTAGATGCAGGAAAAGCACATTTGTAAAGGGGGAGGAAAATAATCCCCATCTCTGTCATACTTGTAAGTATGGATCTGAGGGGGTAAAAAAATAAATAAAAATAATAAAACCAATCTGCAGCTTGCAGTTGTTCCAGGTATTTGCACCACTGTTTTATTTCAAATGCTTATAATAGTTTGAGTTCAAAGACATACAGATACTTACTTATTTATGTTCTGTTACAGATCTGGAGTCCTTACAAGCAGCCTGACTGCACAGGGGATCTGGATGGTAGAATTGAGGATGATTCGCGTTGCCTCTACACTCACGAAGAGTACATCAGTCTCGTGCTGAACAGCGGTAGTGGTTTGTCCCATGATTATGCCAACCAGTCAGTCCAGGAAGATCCGCGGATGATGGCCTTTTTTGACTCCCTGGTGCGCCGGGAGATCGAGGGCTGGAGTTCTGACTCGGACAGCGACCTCAGTGAGAGCACAATCCTGCAGCTCCATGCAGGAGTAAGCGAACGCTCCGCTTACAGCGAGTCGGAGTCCTCTGCCTCTTTGCATCACTCCCCACCACATGTGGCTGAAGAGTCTGATGAAACTGCCTATAACTTAAGGGCCTTAAGATCGACTGAATCCCCCTCAGCCAGAGAAGACGTGGCTTCCCGTCAGCAGAGGCTCTCTGCACTGAGAAAATATCAGGATAAACGTCTCCTGGCCCTTTCCAATGAGTCTGACTCTGATGACAATACCTGCGAGGCAGAACTAGATACAGACCTTTTCCCACGGCCACGGTCCCCGAGTCCCGAAGAGAATGAATCCAGTAGTTCCAGCAGCAGCAGCACTACAGAAGATGAAGAGGAACTGAATGAACGACGCACATCTATGAGGCAACGCAATGCGCTGAGGCGCCGGCAGAAGGTGCAAAAGGAGGAAAGGACTAGCACTAACACAGAGAATGTGACCCCTTACATAGGTGAGGACATCTATGATTACCCCCAGATCAAAGTAGATGATCTTTCTTCTTCTCCAGCTTCTTCACCAGAGAGGAGTTCAGCCAACAAAGAAGTTCTGAAAGAAAGGACGTCTCCTTGTTCAGACAATGAATCAGTGGAGAGAAAGATTTATAAGGCTTACAAATGGCTTCATTATTCTTACATATCGTATTCAACTAGTAAAGATGGTGAATCCTCCAGAGGAGATGGAGAGAATGACGAAGGGAAACCAGGAACTAGTGGAAGGCACAGTACAGCACACTCACTAAATAAGGAAGACACTAGGAACTCGAGTTCAGTAGTTCCTCAAGGTTCCCCACCTCTTTCTACTGAGAGCCACAACAAAGATACTTTAAAAGAATGTGGCTTGGTAGAAAATTCTAGTAATGGTCAAGCTTATGAATGTGACAATCAGCGGCATATGGAAGGTCAAGAAAACACATCCGAAGACACTAGCAGTGGAGGTATAGAGTATTCTTTTGAGCCTAAAAAACTCAATGGAAAAGCTAACTGCAAAGGGCTAAATACTTGTACTGAAGAACCTTGTATTCAGGCTGCAGGACTTGTGGAACAGAAAAACAGTCAGAACTGTCAACCAGCATCAAGCCATCATTCACTGGTCCCTCCATTCTCCACCGTTGCTATCTGTAGCATGTCGGGTCACTGCTCCAGAAACCAGACTGATGACAGTGAGGAGAGGAGCCCCGACACCTCCTGCGTTAACCACAACAATGGCCACTTGCATCTTCGCCCTTCATGCTTCAACAATGGACAGAGTTTTGGAGAGCAGGAGACTGTGATGCAAGGACTACAGGTGCATTCAAATGCTGACAATGGCAGCCTTGTACAGGTGGGTGTGAGCTTGCACAAAGACTGCTGCCTGTCTGAAATGGACTCCAACAGCTACAACGTGAGCACGAGAGAGGATAACGCCGACTTGCACCCAACAGGCAGTGAGAGCACTCAGTCTCTTGGAGGACTGAAAAGACACAGAGTGGAGTTGGAAGATGCAGATTCAGAGAGTTCATCCTTAGAAAAGAAGTTAAAAACATGATGAATGCAAATGTCTGGCGTAGTGTGCACTCTCTCAAAAAAAAAAGGAAAAAAGAAAGTATTAAAGGCACATAGAGCTTGGGTCTAAAACATTGCGTTTGATTCTCCATTCCATTTTTCAGTGGGTCTGTTTTAGATTGCCAATGGTTCATGCTGTATAAAAATCCAACATGCTCCTTAATGAGACTGAGTCTAATGTACCCATACAAGGTTCTGTTTAAAGTAAATCCTTATTAAGACGGTTGACTGAATTATTCTTGTGTGAACGTGTGTCATTTGTTCAGCCAGCCAGGATGACTGCTTTAGGTTTTAATTGTTCTTCTCAGAAGATATTTTTCCATACTGACACTTACTACACATTACAGGATGAAGAATGATTGAATTGTATCACACTGGTGGTAGCTTGGGGTGTGTTTCCTGTCAAGGAAGACAGGGAAGAAACCTCTCTGAGGGCTTTATTCTGCTTCAGAAACTAAAGACATACAACCATTAGGGAGGATATTTTCAGAACTGACTGGTGTCTTCAGAGATGATACTTCATAAAGCATTTGCTTCTGATACAATTCAGTGACATTTTTATGCCAACAGAAAAGCTATAGGAAATGAGCCTTTTTCCAAAATCAGTTTGAGGCCGTTCCTATGGCGACATTCAATTTTGTGAGGTTTTTTTTAAATAAAAGAACAGAATAACACAGTGTCATCCCTATATTAAAACGTGATTGTTTGGCAAGAGGGGAAGTTATTGTGCAGTAGGCCTCACTCTAACTAAGGGCTCTTAAAAATCAGGCATTGCAATATGCATTTCTGAGAGCTTAACACCTAGAGATTCATTGTTGTTACCAAGAATATGGATCTGAGTCTTGGGATGTATCTTGACTGCATCCTCCTCTTCCCCCATGTGCTTACTTTCGGGAGGCAGTTAGCCAAAAAAAAAAATAGCAAAAGAATGGATAATGTAACCAATCCATATCAACAGCAACACTTGGTAAAGTCTGAAAAGTTCTGCTTCTGGCACTTCTCTTAGCCCAAAGCTCAAAATAGGTTGTCATTGGAGATCAGGGCTGGTTTTCCACCACTCTGATGCAAATATTTAAAACTGCAGGTGGGTAGATGGATTCAACAGAGGGGTGTGTGTAAGGGAGAGCTTCGGAGAAATGTCCCCACATGTGAGGACACCAGAACTCCAGATCTGGCAATGAGAACTTGAGCAAGAGCATAGCCCTGGTGGCCGGCTGCCGTGAGCTGATGTACTGTTCAGGTTGACAGAGTCCTTTCTTACCTGGACATGTTTATAATGGGGCATCTAATTAGTCCTCTCTGCTCTGGCATACTGGAACTGGAGGAATTGCACTCCCTTCCTTAGCAACAAGGTAAAAGAAGCCATCTACAAAGGACACCAAAACTATGTGTTTGTGCTCTGCAGGGCTGACAGCAGAAAAAGAGGTTTCTTTTGGCCCCAGTAATTGTCACAGGCTTTCAAGCCCGCTACTAAGGGAGAGCTAAATTGTTTTAAGGAATAGGAGAATTTTGCTTTCAATAAAACTCTTGGCAGTACACTGCTGTAGGGTGCGGGTCTCAGAATAATTATTTCTCCTGCACAGCTACCTGAGGAAAGAAGGAAGATGCCCCGTTAAAAGGTGATGAAAGTAAAGGAGGATTTCAGAAGGGATGCTGGAAGGGAAAGGTACAGGAGGGAGCGTGGAAAACATGAGCTGAAGGGTGTTGTTAGAGCTACTGTGTGCTATAGGCTCTTTGCCTGCCCTTGGACGGCTTTGCTACACGAGGCCTTGGAATAAAGGTATGATGTATTAGTTAAGAAGCATGTAAGAGGGATGTTTACAAACATGAGTGAAAGTAGCAATAAGAACAAGCTGATACATTGTTACCTTATTGAAAAAGCTGTTCTATACTGGTTCTATTTTAGATTGCTGCAATCAAGATCACTATAGGAGTGTTCTCCTTGGTTATATAAACACCTTACTGTAAATGCTGGTTTGTAGCCAAACTTTTGAAGTTTCTGAGTCAAAACTTCTTTTTTTTTATTATTTTAAATTTTTACAAATACTTTACACTGGAAAATTTTCTTAGCTGTCATTTCTGCCCTTTTCTGAGGAATGCCCAGATGACTGGCAAACAAGCATCTCCACTCTCCTTTGACTTGACCATCTTTTCTCAGTGCTTTCTCAAATGCCTTGTGGTCTCGCTTTCTAATTTTCCTGTTTGTTTTCAAAAGCAGAAGAAAATCTCCCAGGTTTGGTGTTACTGCTCCTTTACAGGGTCTGGGCATAAAGGTTTGCTGTGATTTCCCCAAGGACAGCCTCCTGTGCTGTCCCCGTGCTTGTTACTCCTAGGGTCTGTCAAGCAGGAGGAGGAAGGTAGGCTGTGATCTTAACCTTTTGTTCACAGGAAATTTAAGTGCATACAAGAACTGTGGCTTCCAAATCAGTGGGTTCACCTTCTCACTTAAATAAATGTTATTTGCCCTAGGCATCCGTGTTATCTGGAAAAGGGGGGGGTAGGCAAGCAGCAGCATGTCTGTTGCAGGTAACCAACAACAGACAGAACTGCTCTTTGTAGGTTGCTTTGCTTTGTCTCTGATCTGGTGCAGATGGTCTCTCCCCCTGCCCCGGGTTGCTAACCGTGCTGTGTGCCGACAGTTCCCTGGGCTGCTGGATGCAAGTGTTGCTGCTTGGGATTGTCCCTCCTCGCTCCCAGGGAACAAGAGTGAGTGAGCTGCTCAGTGGAAAATCTTACAAGTTTATCTGAAGAGATTTCACCTTTTCTAATCATCTGTGCCATGTACTTGGAAAGGTTGTGTAAATATCAAACTGCCTTGTTAGTTAACCACTATTTACTTACCATCCAACTGGTTACAGCAGATTTGCTAGGCCACGTTGTACAGTTCATCTGCAGAAAATTTTATCATTGGGAAAGAAAAAATACCACGTTTCTTTATAATGGACAGAGAAAGCGTGCTCTTTAAAGAAATTCTTTTTGATATTCCTAGAAGTTCATGAGCGATGTATTTGCTTATTTCAGCTTTCTCTGTTCAAAGCATTAATGTCAAATCAACCTGTTTGTGAGCTGACTCTTCCTCTAAGGCAGGCAAGCATGAGGCTTTTCTGGGATGGGGTATTAACTGCTTTCAAAGATGCAGGAGAATGAGATCTATCAATTAAAGTTCTGTTGGGGTTTTTCCAGCTCTCAGGTGATCCTCTTAAAAAAGCTGGCGAGTCTTCTCCAAGATGGGTGGCTCAGTGGAGATCACGCTTTGCTTTTGAGGAGAAGCTCATTCTCACCAACAAAGCGCATGCAGAAAGATACAGTTGCATTGATCAGGGAAGAGCACAGGGATTTTCTGTGGGCATACCAGTTCATTGCGCTATGTTGTGAAACCCAGCCTGTCTCCCTTGGAGTAATAATTGGGAAGGACAACTTATTTCAGAACCTTTTCTTCTCCAAAAATTGCAGTGAATTTTTTTTTTCCCCCTTGTTTCACAATAGAATAAGTGACTGAAACCTGGCTGTAATATCTGTTTATAAGCCACAACACTTGGTAGCTAGAAAATCCCTCTTCTTCAGGTATTTAAAGAAGTCGATTGCAGTTAAGTGTACTTCTGTTGTCTTGTGCTTTCCAGCATTGCCATATCCTGGTGACCAGATAGAGGGCTCTTGCTCACTGTGGCCATCAGAAGCTGATGTGACTTGATAGTACTGATGTCTTGGGATGCTTTCATTTGCAGTTACAATTTATTATTACAGGCATTACTCCTAAGAGGGGTACCCTTTACATGTGATGCTTTCATTTTCACCCACTTGGATTCTCCAAATGCCTTTGCCAGACCTGGGAAGCTCAGTGCCCTGCTACAGGGCCTGCAGAGCACCAAAGAGTAATGCAAATAGCTGTTACAACCGAATTACTATGTGCATATGCACATAGTTCTGCAGGAATTATTTAATAAGGTCATGCTAATACATACATAATTTATAAAACACATCAGCACACTTCTGCAGCTATGTTGGGTGCAGTAATTAACCCAGCTAATGCTCTACCAGTATGTTCAGAGATTTATGGAGAGAATGGCAGTTCTTGGGGAGGAACACTAAAAACCTCAGCAAAAAAACCCAGTGGCTATAGTAGGTGCTAGATTTGCCAATGTTTTCTTCGGTGCTTGTGCGGGTCAAAAGCAGCAAAACCTCAAAACATATGTTGGTGTGGTGTCATAGGAAATAAGCAGTCTCAATTTGATGTGTGTACTCTGCTTGATTCAAGTCAAGGACTTGAACTTGGGTCTTTTGCTTGAGTGTCCTCAGCATCAGCCTATTGCATTATTCAGGAGTGGGCTTTGAAAGGGAAAGGACATGGAAACAGTTCAACAAATACTGGAGCAGGACCTTGAGCCCAGCTGTCTGTTTATAGATTGCAGAGAAAATGCTAGAGGATTTTTTTTCTCCCGTCTCCACCTCTTGTGATCTTTGGTCCAGAGAGGAAGAGGGAGATGCAGACCCAGCCTTGTATGTATCCCATTTGTCTGAACATGGGAGAATTGTCCTTTCCAAATTGGGCAGTGTCTCTGATGATTTTTACAATTACTTACCTTTAGACATGTAACACCAACCTCCTAAATGAGTCCCCAAGCCGGTGAACTGTTTGTTCTGGGATATGACAGGCAGGTTCAACTTTGCTGTCTCAGCAATATTTTTCTGTTCAGCTCTAGTCTCGAGTATCGGCCAACACCTACGCAGAGCTGGAGCTGCTGCAGAAATGTAGCTTGGCATTGCTGCTGCTTTTGGAGCTGATCAGAGATGCCTCTTTGCTGAAGCTGCTGTTTTGCAATCTGGTCACTTTACAATGGTCCAACCATGTACTCTTTGGAAAGGTCTTGTGTCTGAGCATCCTGCTTCCAGAACAAAAGCTAAAGGGGTCAAGTTCTGCTTTTCTGAAGCAAAACTTGTTTCAAGGAAATCCTGATGCATCTTCTTTAATTAAGATTAAATACTAATGAGATACATTTTGAACTCTTTAAAATATAGATATACATCAGAAAGTGATCAGCATGAGCTTCAGAAGTGAATTCTGACAAGGAAGCGGAAAGGAGTTGAAATGTATTTAAAAACAAGCAAACAACCAACCCACCCTACCATAAATGTCAGTTAGGTTCTGAATGAAAGTTCATCACCTGCTTCTAAATCTGGCTCCTAACAGCCTAAGCAGTATGTCAACAGAAGTGACTTACCACACTTGAGCTTGGACAGCTGAAGATCACTGACACGGAGCAGCCCTGAAACCACGGCCGTGCCTCATGGCACACTACGAGTGGGCCAACCACAGGTGTGTTACCCAGTAGGGATCACTTCTTCCATCTGCAGCCTGCAGGGAACAAAACAAATGGTTGCCAGCAGTGAGGGTGCCCCTGGCTTTGACTGGCTGATTCTGGGTTTGTTTTTTTTTTTTCATGCTGTTGTCTGGTTTAGCTTCATATTACCTGGGACTTGCTGATGAAAGATCCCTGGAGGAAAGCACTTTGTTTTGAGTTGATGTTTGTCTTTGGGCCTTGGAGGGAAGTTTTGGGGCTTGACTTCAGAGTTATCTTTATACAGCCTGTTAAAATGAGGTAAAAAAAAAATCTAATGTGTCTTTGCAGGAGGAACAAAGAACTCCAAGGCAAGAACCTCCTTTAACTGACTCTTCCCTCTCCTGAGGTTTCTACATCTCCTCAAGGAGCCCCGTACCTTATTCTTCCCTCTAGGATCTAGAGAGACTTGCAGTGCTGGGTGGCTAGAAAGCAAAGATGAAACTGTCCCCAGTTCAGGATGTTGCAATACTCTTTGCTTCAGCAGCATTTCCAGTATATTACAGCCAGATCTGGCATTTCCTGGCTTGGATTATATCCTTGGATACAATTTTCTCCAAAGTATGAGAAAAGTCTGCTTCCCATCTATCTAAGCTTTGGAGGGAGAGGAAGGAAAGATGATCTAGGCTTCAACGGTCTTGGAATGAAAGCAAGTAACATGCTTTGAGCTGTTTATAAGCCCTCAGCATTCCCAAAGTTTGCCTTTCACCCAGGCCAGCTCTGCCATGTGATGTATCACCTGCATGCGGGGACAGCAAAGCCGCAGTCCCATATTTCCTTTAATTCAGGGTGAGAACTGAGAATTGATTCAGTTTGTCCAATGGAGAAGATCTCTAGTCTTGCCACAAAGCAGCTTTTTTTTTTTTTAGCTTGTACGTGTTTCTGATGGTGAGGCTTATTTTTAAGCTAGGAAAGTCTGTAGCAATGTTTTGCATTCCTAAATGACTGACTGACTAGGATAATCTATCTGAGGAACACTGGAAGCAATTTACAGCCTTAGATGGAGATTTTTTTTTTCACTTACACATACTTTTGAAATCAAAACTCTTGCAGTTTGTCACCCAGCAGGAGGGTTCTTCACCTTTCATCTCCCGTGTATTTGTCCGGGAAGGCTGTACTTTCTCATTGACTCCACTAATGATACAGATGCAAAAGATAGAGATCTTTTGTGGCCCAGCTTCTCAGCAGTTAATGAACATGTTGGGACAGTAGATCCCCTTGCTAGAGACACACAAATTGCAGCAGACAGCAGGAGTAATGGCCCATTAATTACTTTGCTATGCTCTTAAGCTGAAAATCTGCACAAACATAGGGAGGTTCCAGTCTGAGTGACACATCTTGAGGTCTCTTGCTGCCAGGCCTGAAATACCTTTGATGTTTCTACAATTTTATGCTGTAGTTTCCAAAGTCAGTGTTTGTTTCCAGCCCAAGGGCAAGTCTTACTTTAGTCTTAGTCTTGCTAGATAAAAATTATTACAGAAGTTAAAAGTCTGTGTATTGCTTAGCTGATTACATTTGTGAAGTTTAAACCAAATTAAATTCTCAGCTGATCATACTGTACAACAATTACACCGCCTAAAAGGAAGAATTTCATCTGTGCGTGTCTGGGGAAAAGACATTTTAAGCTGCAGAGTAAGAAGGAGGATGATGGTTTCATGAGCAGCTGAGATCTGCTACCATGAAACCGCTGCTCCAGGATAGAGACAGTCAGTCCCGTGCTCCTGGGCTTCCTGTGGGAACCAGTTCAACCTCTAAAGCTGGTGGAAAGCTGAAAGATTTCTCCTGGGTCACTCGCTGTTTGTTCACTCACAAGGAAAGAAGGAGCAGTAGGAGTGTTTGGTGGGATCCAGGCTGGAAGGGGGGTGCTCTGACTCCTGTCACCAGTGGCAACTGGAGAGGCTCTTCCACAAAAGCATTGCCCTCGGGAGGAGTGATTCAGGGGGGAGGGGGGTGGGTCACTAGGACTCCCTTTCCCTCCCCCACTGGCACCACTTGTTATGGCACCCTTGCTTTTGGTTTTGGGAAATGAAAACATCATTTCACTGGTGCCAGCAGCAGCATATAACACAGCTTCCCAGGTAGCTGTGGCTTCTTTCCCTCCAGCCCTGACTTAAAATGGTGTTAAGATGTTTTCCTAGAAAGTCCAAAAGCCACACCAAGAGCGCTGGCTACTGGTGGTTTGCAAATGAGCTTGGGTTCAGGGGTAGTAAATGCAGTAATAAAATACATATTTATAATTAGCAAACAGTGAAAAGGGGAAGTTCATTGCAATAAATTTGAATTAGAATCGAGGAAATGTGGGCAACTAATGAGTGTAACAAAGGTCCTAAGAAAAAAATAATGGCATTCAGGGCAAGAAGTTCCATTAAATCTGGATCAGAAGGAACCCTTTTTTTTGCCCAGGATTACCTGAGAGGGCAGTCTGTCTGCAGTAACAGAGGGTGGGCAGGATCCCTAGGTGAGGTGCTCCTGCCACAGGAGAGCCAACAGGCTGCTGATGCTCTTGCTGGGATTCTTCAAACCACCAGGCGTGGGTAACTTGCACTTGGGAGTTTTCAGCTAACCACGTGGAGAGATGTCTGAACTACTAATATAGTAAGGGGTTTTATTAATAAGCCTCAGAACTCAGGGGAGCTCTGGGGGAATGGGAAGCAGCCATGGAAACGGGATGATCTAATTCCAGTCCCATTGGCTTTCTTTCAGCACCAGCAGAATGATGGAGGGCTTGATATGGGACAAGAGCTATAAAAGAAACAAGAAACATCATCATGGCTAATTAATAGTAAAAAATTATAAGGAATGGCATAGAAAATGGACTGTGTTAAACTAAGCATATTTTATGAGATTTCATGTTTGACTGATAAATGTAGAAGTTGCAATAACATTTGGGCTCCCGGAGAGGTGTTTTCAGTGTTGAAAGGTCTAAGCATTGTCTATTAAACCAGAGTAATGTATGTTTGTTGTGTTCAGTGCTAACCAAAGTTAAGCCCAAGCACGAAACCATTAGAGACAATTTTAGTGGACGGCAGAGCCTGAAATGCATCCTGATATATCCATTAATATCTATATTAATAGTTGGGCAAAACACACACGTGTATGTCCTTTGCAGCCTGTATTGCAAGGCATGTGGTGAGGAGAGCAGGACTCTGGAGACTGTTGTGCTGAGCAGCCCACCCCGGATCAGGCTGTGTTGCCTGGGGCACCCCAGACCATCCTGGAACCCGTGGGTCTGTATGAGAACTGAGCAAAAGACTTGGGTGTTTCTATGTACCACTTAGATGTAGGCATTTAACAGCACAAGAGCATCACCTGAGAAAACAGCACTGAAACAGTGAAACAGTGTTGAATGCCCAGAGGTGCCATCAGCAGCCAGGCTTGGCCTTGCAAAGCTTTGGTTTTACTAGTAGTCCTGCTCCTCAAACGAGAGCCACCACCACATGTGGATTCCATGATATCTTTGGGGTGGCTCCTCCAGCCATCACCCTCCCATCTAGGCTGGGTTTCAGGTCACTGCTGGGTTGCAGGGATGGATGCTGAGAGCAGGGAGAAGGGCCTGGCTGTGCTTGAGTCATTGTGCCTTGCTGAGGCATCCCAGGACCATGCCTAATTGGAAGGAACTGAATGCAGGATATGCCTGCTCTGACAGCATGTCCCAAAGCTGCTGCCTGTGACAAGAGCAGAGCCTTCCTCCTCACACACTAAACTGAAGCATATGGAAAAGCTTTGTTACAGCACTTACAGACTATCTTGGAGGGTGCAGGGACCCCTATCTTTTATCATCCTAGATGTGATAAAAGGATCTGGTATTTGGAAAGCTTGGCTTGTTGAAGATGAAATAGCTGATTTGTACAATGCTGTGGTGGCTCTTAAGGCAGCACAATTGGGAGCAGCCTCTCAGTGGGTTGGGCAGGACCAACAAAGGGAAAACAGGGCTGACGCTGGCAAAGGAAAGCATCTTTGATGCTGAAGAACCTGGATATTGCTTGTTATCAGGGAAAAAATAAGTGCTCTTTTAGGCTAAATCTGGGCCTATTTCTTGAGAAAAAGAATTGCTGTTAGATGAAAGACAATTCATAAGGCTTTATCTCTTTGTGCTCACCTACTGCTTGTGCTGGCTTCTTAACAGGCTTCAATGAGAAGAAAGGTGTAAGTCCTGAGATGACCCTGGCTGCTGGGAGCTGGTTATGGGTCTGCTATGCCTCACTTCACCCCATCTTCTGACTTTTGGGGGAAAGGTGTTCCTGCCTCACCCTGTGGACTGGCCACAGGGATCTCCTCCCCTAGGCAAAGCAGTGCAGGGGAGCAGAAGTAGCACAGGGCTGGGGACAAGCTGGTGTAAGAATAAGAGGAGACCTAAACCATGGATCATGTCATGGCTGGAATAAGCATTGGAAGGGAAAACATAAGACCTGGGAGACTTCGGTATGGGTAGGAAACAGCCAGAAAAGCAGGAATTTGTATGGTTGAAGGGTATAAAACAGGCAACTCAATGTTACCTTTTCCTAATGTCTTTTAGGATAATTAAATGAAAGCAGACTCCAAGCAGTGTCTGTGATTTGTGCATTTAATTGCTGTGCTGTCGATCACCTTGGCTGCTGTGGCACAAGTCAAACCTGGGGGTTTCTAACAACAAGGAAACCTTGCTTGCAGCCCAGTGCCTGTGAGGCTCTGTGATGCTGACTCTTCTGATGCTCTAACATGCAGATGTTAGCAGTACAGACATTCATCCCTGTAAATCTGGTATTAAACAGCCCAATTTCCAACTGGAAGTTAATGGTGACATGCATAATGCTCTGTAGAGGTGAACCTGCACCTGCCTGATGCACTGGAGAGGCAAGCAGAGAAAGGAACTCCTGAAAAAGCATTTCAAATGCCATTTCAGGTAACAAGGCTGCGTGCACCCACCCCAGAAGCTATGTTAAGCCTGCACATGCCATTCCTAAGGTACCACAGCTGGCTGCTCCAGTTGCCTGCTTTTTAGATTAATGTGAAAGCCATCTTTGCCTGCTGTATGATGATCAAAGCCCTTTCAGCCCACTTTCTTACTAAGACAGGTGGTGATTCTTCTCTTTTGCAGTTTCTTTCCACTGTTCCCCCATCCCTTGTGCTGCTCAGCCTGCATGCTGCTGTGGAGGCAGATGAGGCCGGCCATGCTGGCAGCACCTTACCAGATGACAACAGGAGTTTTGCTGGTGCTAAATGACAACCAGATGAGGAGATGGGAAAGAGACCAGTAACAGTGCAAATTCCATCATAACTTCATTGAATCCTGTCTCCGAGGGGCCACTCAGAGCACTGCATTGAGACCAGGGCATTTTTTGCTAGTTCTGTCTTCACTTGATGTTTTCAAATCCACAAGCACAAAGAGCTCTCCAGAGAATAACCCATGGGGATGTCTGGTTCCATATGGTGACAGACTGAGGCAGGACAGGCCATACAGGTATTTCGACCGCAGAATCTGTTCTGTGTTATACTTCCACAGTAGCATTCAAAATCTTTGAGAAATACTAAACTAACTGACTAGGCAGGCATGGTGATGTTCCCTAAGTTTATGATATGCTCTGTTATTGCTTCATCTCTGAAAAGTAGCAGCTTGAGGATTTTTCTTCAAAAACTTGGAGAAACTTGACTACCTTCAACAAACCAAAGTTCCCTTCTCGAGAAAAGTATGATGGGGGAAACGACTTAATCGGTCATCGTTGCATAAACAGGGAAAGCGGCTGCATTAGCATTAGTGAGAAATCTACAACTGCTCCTGTGGAAATTTTATTACTTTAACTCAAAGTGCTGACTCTGGAGCTTGGCTTTTTCCCCTTTGCTCTGTAACATTTCCCAGTGGAGTGCTCTGTGATGAATAATATCTCAGTAGTTGTTCTTTTCTTAAATAAATCTAATTTTGGTTTGGTTGTTTGTTTGTTTTTTTTTCCCACGCAGGAAATGGAATCAAATTATAGGTATCACTCATTCATCCTTTTATATCTCATGTAATATTAACAAGACAATGTCCTGATGGTGAAGAAAGCAGTGTGCTCAGCCCTATGCAGTTGGTAGAAGCTGGAAGTATCTGATCAAATTACTCAGCTTCTCAGAGAAACAATTTTTAGATGATGATGATGATAATTACCTGCTCCTTGCCTTGTTCTGTCCAGGTTGTTCCTAGCCATGGAAAATCACACTGGCAGGGGAGGATGGAGAGATACAGCTGGTGCTGAGCATGATGATGCCACCAAGGCAAAGGGCTGGGAAAACTCGTAAGTACTTGTTAATCTCATAAATATCTTGGAGTCTTCTATAGGGCTTAAAGCATGTCCTCACATACATCTTGAATTATATATGAACAGCTGATTGCACACAGTGTATCTGTGTAACCACAGTGTTATCCATCTGCCTAAGAACTGTCAGCTCCACCAGATGGGAAATGTCTGCTCCTGCACAACCCACCTGTGGTCTGTGTCTTCTTCCTGTGCCAGAGATCCCAGCTGCTGCCAAAGCGGAGTGGCCTCTATCCCAGCAGAGGAACTGGTCCTGATGGTAGAGGAGGAAAAGTCTAGGAATGAGCATCCCACAGGGAAGAAAGGGCTTCTGTCCTTCTTTTCTGCTCCAGCTAGCCTCCCCCAGTGTTTAGTCTGGAGGGCAGGCAGCACCCTCAGAGCAGCAGGGAGCTGCAGCAAGGTGAATCTTGGATCACTGCAGTCATGGGTAGCTGGATGACTCTTGGCTCCTTCCATCGCAGGGGCCTAGCAGGGACCTGACAAGAGGTGGCTGCTGGAGCTTTTACACAGCTCTGGTAGTTAAAGAGGGCAGAGCAGACCACCAGCTTGGCGCACCAGTAGCAGGGTGAGTGCACCAACACCTGGTTGTGCACAATGCTGGATGAGCAGTAACAGTCCTCCCCTTCCCTTACCGGGTAGCGTGGGGGCTCCTGCCCTCAACACCTGCCGTTGGCATTTGGGCAGGTGCTGACCTGTGTGTAGGACCCCAGGCACATTTGTAGGACTCCAGGCCCTTTGCAGCCTGCATGCCATGGTGCTGTCCAACCACAGCCACCTGGGAGGCAGAGGGCTCTGCCCTCAGGTTGGAGCGCACAGCCCCTCTTGGGAAGTACATTACTGGCCAAGAGCTGAGCCTGGGGACTTTAAAGTGTGTTTGTGGTAAAGCAAGGCAGGGGTGCCTCTCATCTTGTGGAGGTGCACTCTAGGCAACGAACATGGGCATAGTCAAAGCCTCTTTCCTCACCTGCCTGTAGCGGATGAGGTCAAAAAACACCAGAGATCTCCTCTGCCTTTGTTCCTTGTGAAAAGCTGCTAGCAGGTCCATAAAGCATATGTGCAGTACTAGGGCTGGCTGACCTGCCTGCAGGGCTGGCGCCCTCAGCTATTCAGACCGACCTCAGCTCCACACGGGGCCAGGCAGAGCACATTGCCAGCAGACAGGCTCAGCACCCCCTTCCTGAGCAGGGGGCTCTTCTTTTGTAGTCCCCAGCCCTGGGGAACTGACCCAGTCTAACCCCAGCTCTCTGTTTATTTCAAGTTTTATAGCTTTAGAAAGATTCCTATCTGATTATCTAGACCTACTTACACCCTGCTGCTGTGTAGTAACATTCTACCAGTGCTAAGCAATATTTCATACAGGGACCAAACTTACTGTCTGAGTTCAGAAGCTCTTCACCACCGTGGCAGCAGATCTCTCAAAAAACCTCTTTCAAATATTTGTCTTTTGCATCGTGCCTAGAAAATTACATGATCTGGACTTTTTTGGATTAGAGAAGCATGAAAGCTGTTTCCTTGGCCCTACTCTCTATGTGGGGCTAAACCCTCTACCTATGTTCCTGGCAGCTCTGGAAAGGCTAGATGATGGTGTTGATGGCAGCGTTGAGGCTTTGTGGTTAAGGACATGCAGAGAAATCACTTCTAGGTAGCTCTCTAGATGTCCTAAGGAAAGGGAGAGAACAGGGCTGTGGGCTTTCCAGAGGCAGCTCCTGTGATTGTTCCCACCTCTGACTGGTTGTGCAGGTAGTTTGGTGTCTCACCTCAGCCTCTGCTGGACAAATGTGGACCCAGTGCTGGGTTAAGAAGGATCTTGCTTTCAATACAAGGGGAAAAAATAAGTCTGGGACCAGTAACCTTGGTGAGAAGATTGACCACAACCTATGCCATGGTAGCTTGCGCTTCAGTTTTTACAAGATTCAGGAAACCCCACAGAAGGCCAAGATTACTTAAGGTATGTGACAGTCTCATGTCTTCCTGACCACGTGGTTCTCCATTTCTCTCTGAAACTGTGTCGCTGAGGCTGCTGCCAGGCCTCAGGCTTCAGTCAGCCTGGCAATTCCCTTGTCCCCTCTGCCTATTGTTTCCCACCACCCTACCACCTCCCTGGCTCTCAGTCTTATCAAAGGGGACAGGCTGGATAGGCTGCAAGGGCAGAGCACCCATTCTTCTGCTGCTGGTCCTCCCCCACCTCTGCCATCGCAGCTCCTCAGTGAGCTGGTGTGAATGAAGTCTGAACTTGGGCGGTTTCCTGGATAAAGGGAAAATGTCTTTCTCCACAACTAGCTCTGACATCTCTTGTCAGCAGCAATTTCATGTTCACCAGATAACAACAACAACAAAACAACACAAAAAGCCCCACGCCTGAACTGCCTCCCTGTTTCATGTGGTTTGCTGCAGGAGCGAGTCCCTGGAGATGGACCTGTGGCTGGAGCAGAGCAGCCTGTGCCTCGTAGGGTGTGTGTGTAGCTGCTGCTCCCACAGCCTCCCTGCAGGCCGCAGGCAGCCACATCCCTCTCCACTGCCTGTGCCCTGGCCATGGGCGAGCTGCCAGCCATTTCCCCAGCCTCGCTCTGTGGAAAAGGAGCAAGGAAACTACAGAGGCTTTCTGTGACCTGCGCCTGAAAGCTTTTTCCCTGTCTGACGTTGCCTCCTAATAGGATTTGGCTGGTCAATACTGGCTGGTGTGCATGGGGTGAGAGCATTTTTAAATGGCTGTTGAAAACTCTTTTGTGGAGAATTTCCAGCCTGCTTATTGCTCCAGGTGGGAGAAGCCTGGAAGAAAGCCACATGCATGCAACAGTCTAGACATGTTTGATTTCTTTTTGGAATTAAAGAACAGAAGTCCCATAATACCCTTTTTTTTAATTTTATTTCTAGCATTCACACAAGTAGCCAATATAAACAATTCTCTCACTGCCCTGAAATTTGGAGTTGCTTACAGGATGAAGCAGTGACCTACTGAACCTCTGGGAAGAGTAACATTAGCCTCTGTCTGGTCTGCTGCCTTCTTGGCTTGGGTCTAGCAACTGCAGGCCAGCTGCCCTGAGGACCAAAGCAGGCGCACCGGGTGTGGTGTGTCTCCAGGTTGCTTGTGGGGCTACTGCTCCCAGAAAAGGAGATGCACAATGAGACTGATGAAGTTGAGGAGGACCTCGCTGCATTTAGGCACCTGACAAACTGGCTGCTTCTCCTGCATGTTCCTCAGCTCCTCTTCAATCCACCTGGAGTACTAATCTACTAAGGACTAATCCTGGGATCTGCAACTGGTATTGATCCCATGAAAGTGGTGACCACAGAGGACACTCTCAAGAACTGCTGCTTAAGATGGATTTCAAAGTGCCTACAGACACATGTTCATGACAAGAAGCCTCCAGGCTGACTCACGGGCAGATGACTGTTACTTAAACCAAGTTCACTTCTGAGGTCGCCAGTGCCCTCACGTCAGACTGTTTTCATGCAAGAGTGGTGGAGTTTCTTTTCACAAAATGAAATATTAGGATAAGTGTCAAGGAAGCCAGATAAGTAATGCACTTGCTCTCAAGTGAGGATGAGGGCTGCTAGTTCCTCTTGTGTTGGTGGTGCTGCTCCTTCAGGCTTCCCTAAGCTTTCTTGCCACTATATTTCTGCCTAGGGTACTGCTGCTGTCACCTCTCCAGACTGTTTTATACGACTGGATTTTGCTTTTCTAGGTTTCCTATGCCTCCAACTGTGGTTCTGCCTGAACACTCAACCATAGTTGGAATTGCATTGAAGAGGCACCCGAAAAAGAACAACACAGAGCAGCTGCCCATATATCTTGCTTGGCTTCAAGTGCAGTGGATGAGATGACAGCTGTCCAGGTTGGACTCCCAAGCATAGAAATGGCTCAAAAGGGGCCAAAACCATATAAATGTAAAAAAATCTACTCAGAAGTCAGCCTCCCTGACAGCACAGGGAGGAAGTCTAGATGCCAATAGTTTTGTGCAAGCTGTATAAGCCACCCTATGCAGTTAGGAGACTTACTTTTGATGAGCGATTGCAACAGCCAAGAATGGGGTGTCCATATCTTCCTTATAGTGGTAGGATGAGTGTGGGGGATGTAAGAAATTCCTAAATGGGATGGAGGGATTGTTGCCTTTCAGCTAAGCTCTTGTCCTTGCCTCTTAGGACTTCAAGATAACGAAGAGGCCTTTGGATCTAATCAGAACTTCAAGAAGCAGCCAGGCTGATTACACATTCCAAGGCTGTTGGGTCTTCTGGATTCATTTTGGCCTAATGCTTGTATAGTTAATTTTACTTTCCAAAGCTCTTTTGCAGGCTCTGTCACGGGGTCTGTTCTTCCTCATGTCCCACCTCAGACATACGTGGTGCTGGTAGGTAACCTTGCAGAGGGGCTGCATCCCGCCACAAGAGCCTGGATCAGTTGACTTCTCTGTGCTCCGTGGGCTCTGGAAGGCAACTTGGGGTCCCCTGGCCTGAAAGTGAAACCCCAAAATGAGCAGTTACTGCTGTTGTCATGGCTGAAAATTCCTCAGGTATCTCTCACTGAACTTCATTTCCTGCATCGCTCTGGCAAAGTTCCTTGTTTCCATGGCAACAATTTATTCCTTTAAATAGTTCCCATTCAAGAACAATATCATGGGTCCTTCTCTGTTGTTGGTTTAATTAAAAATAACTTACTCCTGGCATTGGTCTTGGCTGAAGCAGTTGGAGTTGGACACTAGCCTCCAACCTCTCCAATCCAACCCTACTCCCACTCAGAGAGGACCGTCCTGCCTCCCCAACACTCGATGTAACCACCAGGACTGTCCTTGGCCCTTCCTGACCTGCCCTACTGAGGAATTTAACACAGGCAGATCTGGAAGGAAAATTCAGAGAGGAGGAAAGGAGGGACTGTCTGAGCTCTCTCAGGATAGCACCATGCAGCCTGAGGTCCATCCAGCAGTGGAGAAGGAGCCTGATGCCCTCCACAGCTCTGCCCTTGAGCTTTCCTTTCTGTGAACGGGGACGTTTGTGAGAAATAGGAAGCCTTGTAAGAACAGTGTGGCCCATGGTGAATTGTTCTATAGTGCATCACTCATCGTTGCAGCTCAGATGTTCAAACAAGCTGCCAAAAAGGGAGCCTTTCACCTCCTCCCCATTCCTGGGTTTCCAAAACAGAGATTTTTTTAATTTTCTTTTTTTTTTTTTTCAGAAGTGAAGCAAAGACTTCTAACCTGAAAACTTGAGACAAAACAAAACAGAAAGAAAAATAAAAGGCCGAACTGCATATCTGGTGTATTTTAAAGTGTCCATTTTATTGCATAAAAGTCTGAACAGGCAGCCTGGTCTCCATACAACAGAGACTGCTTGGTGTTTCTTGGGACACTTACTTCTTGCTTTGCATAAAGGAGGAGACAGAGCATCTGGTTTCTCTGCTTCATTTTAAATGCCAATGCTTATTTTGTTAATACATTTACATTTCAGTTTTCCTCAGGCTTAATAAAAAAGAACACCTGGGGGTTCATCTAGATAGAAGTCTATTAGCGTGCTTGTTTTTCAGGTACCAGCAGCAGATGTGCACCCACAGCCTTGGAGTTCAACCATCAGTGAGAAGAATGGACTTTGGGGAAAGTGAATTCCCATCTATGAAGCAAATTCTTTATTCACTGTAGAAATTTTTCTGACTTGCTGCAATAACTGCAGCCATCACTGGCCTCAGCTGGGAGAGGGACAAAAACCTATCTACAAAAACTAAAAGTATGTAATAGAGCCTTCCAAATGCTTTTTTCTCAGGCACACAAAATGGCATCCAAGCAACACGAGGTTGCCAGCTAATCCAGAAAGGCAAGTATCAGGTTATGTTTCCTTCTGCAATATTCAGGCTGTGAAATCTTTTAAAGCAGCTGCACCGCTTTCAAGTCAGTAGTGAAACTCATCCTTATAAGGTGGGAAAGTTCCATGTTCTGCTGGTTAGAAGACTGGAATGTGAGCACGGCAAGGATTGCTTCACGGGAGTCCCTTATCTGAAAGATTGGTGATAAAACTGAAGAAGTTCACGTGACACAAGAAGAATTCCTCCCTTATCTAAAGGAAGCCAGAGATGTGCAAGTCAGAGATACAACACACAGGATGAGTTATGAGGAGGAAATGATGTAAAGGGGCCAGACGGTTTAGAAATCTGCCTGTTTGCATGAGTGTGTCCTATTTTGTGCTTTGGAGGATTCTATTGACATTAATACAACATCAATTTTGGAAACACTTGACTGGAAGCTTGAATCCGCTGACTGTAGGGCAAAGCAACAAAATCCAAAGTCCTTAGTATCCTCAAAGTGTGTCGGCCCTATCTTTGACCTCTCTTTGACATTGCATTGGGAGAAAGTGATGGGGGGATTTTGACATAAGCCTTTCAATCAGCTATTTGTCATTTCCCTCAGCTATTTTTTCCTATGCCTCTTAAAATACAGTGGGGGAAGACGCTGTGCTATCAAAATGGTTTGCTTGCCTCTTACCGGACACCCACAAAGTTTGCCAGGAAGAATTTTCTCCATCATTTAAACCTTTGTTTTAAGATGGCTTGTTTTCTTTACAAGCAAAGAGGAAAATGCTACTTCTTGGTATAAAATGTAGGCATGCCAAGTGTTAAATTCCAGCTATTTCCTCCATACCCTTTTCCAATCCTTGCCCACAACATCTTGCACAGTTGCAAGAAGCCTGTGTGATCCTCAGCTTCTCTGGACACGTTGCTTTAGACAGTGTCTCTCTCTATGCTCCCTAGTTAATCTTCCTATCAAACCCCTCCTCCTTCTGTTCCTCATGCCACTGCTTCTGCATATTTCCCATTTTACCTCATTACCATGGCACAGGGCAAGGGCAATGGACAGCTCCACCTGTACTAGTCCCCTTCCCTGCCTGATCTGCCAGCAGGATATGTGACCACCAGTCTTGCATTGTCAGGAGATGTCATCAACCTTTTGGGTGTTCAGGTATTACTTACGACATTGAGGGCAAGAAACTCTTTCAGAGAGAGCAGATATTTTCCATACAGTCAAAAGTTTCCACGGAGGAGGCAGGATTTCATTCCTAAAACCAGACAGATTCAAATACCACTGAGTTTGCCATTAGGAGCACATGACCTGATGGGCCAAATATGTTCTTCCTCCTTCACTTTCTTTGTTTCTTTACAGTCTCTCCTTCTTCACAGGTTTCCTTTCACCCGATCTCAGTTCTTGAGCAAAACACTGCTTACCCCACCCGGCACTGCATGATGGAGATGCAGAGATCACAGCTTCCTTTGTCCAGTCCATGGACTCCAGCAAAAGCAGTTACAAGGCACAGGATTCCTGTCAAAACCAGAGGGCCAAGGGAAGGACCACAGGCTTACCTGGTTCCAGGGTAGCACAGACCCAGCACATTCTCTGTTTGGCCAGGAGATCTCCAAGGCAAAACCCAGGTACCACAAGAAGAGGTTACCAGCGGTATTTCAGTTGTGGTGCTATGAGGCCATGCTATGGCAGATACTGTCTTACAGACATGTTTTTTTATCAAAAGACCTTGTCCCTCATGAGGAGCTCAGAGCATGTTTTTTAAAGAATAGGGCCTGGGTTATTTTTATCAAAGATAATGTGGCCACTTGAAGTAGCATAATGGAGCTCAGCATGACTTGTTTTCTTTCCAGAACAATGGCCATTGTTCCAGTGGAGCTGAGGATAGCTTGGGCTCTTACCAATTGCCATTTTCATATAAACCAGGGGGAAAAATAAATCAGAACCTGACTCCTTAGCTGGGCAGAGCTGAAGTGGTTTCTGCATTGCTAGTGTGACTGAAATATGGTAAAAGCACAATCCAGTCTCTCAAGGCAGCCGATAGGATGAATAAGAAAGTGTTAGTGGAATCATGCTTTTTTGGCCTGAGTAACCTGATCAAAACTGGCCCTACTCTGAGCTGGCAGCTAGACCAGATGTCCTCTGGGGGTCCCTTCCAACCCAAATTACCCCAAAATGACAGACTCCTACTGGTCTGCAGAAAAATTTGTTCTGAACTTTCACAGACATTAAACCAGAATGAGATTCTAAGCTCCTAATGTCTTTTTGCATTATAAGCCCAGGACTTGATGTGGTTTCCTGGTTTTGCTTTTAAGCAAACCACATGGAAGCAGCCAGGGCTCCCCTTGGTGCAAAGCTCCCTACCAGCCAATCCTCCCAGCTTTGTGCCTCAGCCAGTTCCTCCCACCCAGCAACCCATGCATGTGCTCATCTTCCCTGAGGGCAACACCCTGCAGTGGTAGTGCTTTCCAAGCCTCCCTGTCATGAGCTGGAAGGAGTGAGAGACGTGTCTGTAGCTAGAGATTAATATGCAAGACCTGAATTTTTCTCAGCAGGACTGAGTTTAGAGTGAATGCTGCTTCTGCTCTTCCAAGGGAGTTAGAAGGCAGATACTGGCCATGTTCCTTCTTCGGGGCATCCATCCCGGGCTTATCTGAAAATAGAGACCTACGCTGGGACAGGGCTGGTCTGAATGTTGTCTCGTGCCTAATAAAAAGGGATGGAGTGAATGTGAGCAGGTGCCTAGAGCACACAGCGTGGGTCTTTGCTTAGGTGACACCACAGTCCATGCTTTGAAACATCCACACCAATGGTGGCTATCGGGGGCTGGGGGTCTCTGGGCTGCTTGCGCAGGCAGAGACCAGAGGAAACAGACATGCTGTCAGAAGGGATGAGTCTGCTGGAAGGGGGTTGGTACTTTTGCTGAACCAGGCTGGAGAACTGTGGCAGGAATTTTTTAGCCGTTCGTACCCATCTCCAATTTTTCCCACCAATTCTCTGGCAGAGCTGAAGCCTATTGATGTTTAGGAAGCTCTTGGAGCTAGTTTCTTCTCTCGGGGTGTTCTAGATGTATGCAATATGCTGTGACTATGCTCCCAGAAACCTGTTGGATGGGCTGAATTTTGTAAATATAAATGCTAAGTCACAGATAAATGAACAAAGCAGATAAGCAGGTACAAGAGAAAATGCTGCCATAAATCCAAGGTGTGCCTCTTCTGTAGCTTTATTTGGGAATGAGGAAGACGCCAACACTCGGTCCTCCTCAAGGTAATGGTAGTTTTGCTATTGGGCACACATAATTTGGACTGGGCCCAGACCCTCTTTCTCCCTCTCTCTTTTATTAATTGTTCCTTCTATAATTACTGCTATTGTTATGTGTATTTTTTTTTCCCTTGTGAAAGTTTTCATTACTTGAGTGCAAAAGCTATGATGCAAATGGGAGACACTCCCAGAGAGTGCCTAAGGGCTGGGGTGCATCTGCCCTGAGATGGGTCGTGCTGCAGAATAAGAAGGGTCAGGGTACTTGTTCCAGGTGAGCTGGCATTGGTGAAGATGTTGTGCCATTGCTGTGCTGCAAAAGAAGAGCAAGTGCCGTCAGTCTTGGTCATGCCCCAGAAGAACCTGTATAGTTGTGCTGGGACTTGCCTCTCCTCTGTGGTGGTCATACAGGAGAAGTTGGGTTTTCTCTCCCCAGAGATTTTTGTCTGGGTAAACAAGGAAACTGGCCCTTGAGAGGAAACTCAGCAATTGCACAGTGCTGACAAATGTCCAGAGACAACAAACCACAAAAGCATGGAGAAAATGGGGAGCCTTGTGCACTCTGCTCTGTTTTTCACTTGTAGGGATCTCAGGTGTCAGGCACAAAGAGACCAGACATCTGCAGACAACCTCGTGATATTTACATTTTATTTTTAGCTAAAGCAATGTAACTTGTGGCTAATTTGCTAGTTTAAGAAAACAGAATTAGAAAGGATTGAGGTTATTTATGTGTTTCAGTGAGACCTACACAACCTGTTCCAGCAGCATTACTGGCCCAGCCTAAGCCCTGAGCAGAGGGGATGTGCCTGTAGATGCCACGACACTGGGAGCTGCGCTCACCTGTACTATTAGCAGATCATATCTGAGCTTGCTATAAAGTGATATTCCAATAACCTTAAGCTTATATATTCTCCACTTTTCTCTCACTTAAGTCAAGCAATGGTGCTAAGCTGAACTCAACACAGGGGATACATAGATACCTTTCAAAATCCCAAACGAGCCTTGCTTGAGTCAAGTAATAGAGAAGTATTTATATTTATTTTCTACCATGTCAAAGATGTACTTCTTGCATTGCCTGTCGTTCAAAGAATGGTGACTTAGGAATCCAGGGGGATGCTGGGGGTGCTTGATTACTTTTTTGCCTTAGCAGAAAAATCATCCTTGAATAAAGAGCCTGGAGACATGATTAATCCCAAAGGTGTGTGTTTCAGAAATTATGAGCATGTGGAACAGAGTCTATGCACAGACTTCTGTGCATAGAAATTGCTTCCCAGTTTTGTCTAAGAATCACGGGGCACGATGAGGTGCTGCCAGGACAGAACTTAACCAGAACTTCCCAGCAAAATCCCCTCATCAGCCAAGTTCTTATTTGTGTAGTGCTAGGGCTGAATTTGGCTCTGCCTTGGCAGCGGTTTGCAAATGGGCTATTTGCATGTAATTTCCCTTAGTCAAATATTCACACTCTTTTGTTTTGGATTTCCATTATTCTTCAGAGTGCCAGGTACTCGAGGTACATGAGGTACAGTTAGGTACACCTGGATGTGAAAGAGGCAGAGAGGTTAAATTATGCTTAATTGGTTATGGGTAGAGGTCTGTCAGTGGAGAACTAGAATTGTTTTTCTGAGAGCATACTTCTGGCTCTCTACCTGAGATGGCCATGAGCATTAGGAAAGATTATCATCTAGGGCTGTTGCCTGTGGGGTATCTTGAGAACCATCTAAATTCACCTATGATAGCGGAGGACCTGGAACAGGACTTTATAAGGAATAATCAGAGTATTTCACAAAATCTCTGTGAGAGGATGGGGTAGGGATGTTTGTGGTATTACTGGCCAGGAATAGTGATGATGAGTTTGCTGTTGGCCATAATGCAAGAAAAACCACATCTTCCTTTACAAGTGGCCCTCCCTTTTCAGCAGGAGAAGACCCAAGGGAGCTGCAAAGGCAGCTTCCTCTTTCCAGAGATTAAAGCACCTCTGCTTTCTGCCTGTGTGCTGGAGGGCAATATAAAGCAGCACACTTATACCTACATAGCTATTTAAACAGCACAGATGTCTGGAGCAGTCAGCCCACCCCCAAACTCCCTACTTCATATTTCTTCCCCTTGCCCCTGGGTTGAGTTTGGTCCTCCATTTGGTCCTAAAAGCCTCCAGCTCCAGAGAGAGCCTGGCAGGGATGCAGATGAGCTGGGCGCTGCAGGGTGGAAGGTGAGAGGAGGAGGTGGTGCAGGCCTAGGACCCCCAGCCAGTGGGACAACATCACCCCTGCTGCCACTCAGCCACCACCAGGCTCCATGCGAGGCTGGAAGGTTTCATCTCTCCTTCCCTGTGGCCATGATGCAGGGGGTGAGCTGGCCTGCAGGAGACAGTCTTCAGATGGCTGTGAAAACCTCCAGGCACCTTGGGGCCAGGCACAGCCCAGGGTGGGGGAAACCTGGGGGGGGGGGGGAATAACATGGCCCACCAGGTTGACCAAGAGCACTCTGCTCATGTCCACATACCAAGTTCCAGACACTGCTGGAGCTGTGAGGAGAGAGAGTGGGTAATGGTGAGTCCAGTCCACAAGTGCTGTGTTGATCCAGCTTGTGTGCATCACTTATCCAGGGGGACCCGGTCAGGTCACCAACTGCTGGGCTGGACAGCAATTGCACTAAATCGCCATTTAAAAGCTTCTAATGATGGCCTACAGTTTGAATCCCAGGAATCCCTCATGAGAACACATCTGACCTTTCCATGACAGGAGCACAACTGCAGAGAAGGCCTCTTCTTGATGTCTGCCCTGATGAAAAAAAATAAAATACCAAAGTAGCATTTTCTAGATTTTTTGCTGATCACCTAAAGGTCAGGAAAGAAAAATGTACCCACAGGGGTTAATTGGCTTGTCCAACAAAGGACATGAGAGAGTGATGTTCTGTGACAGGTGGACTTCAGACTTAATGTGAGGTTTCCTCCATCACTTCATATTATTCATTATTCCTCAGGCCCTTTGTCTCCCTCTCTGCTATTGAGAAAATAACTGAGGCTTTCTCAGGGGAAAACAAATAATACTAAAAAGCAGAATATATAAATGGAGAGCAGGATGCCCTGGGAGGAACTTTTAAGAATGAGGGAAGACCTGCTTATGGGACAAGCTCTCTACACAGTGAGGATGACTTCTGAGTGCTGGCTCTGACTGCTGGGCTGCAGCCACACAGAGCACAGGTGGGGTGTGCATATAGCCAGCACCTGGTCATGGCTGGGCTGCCCTGAGAGCCTCATGCCCTTAGTCTAGAAATGCCACTGTCTGCATTTTTCATACGCCTCTTTACTTACAGTATTTCAAAGCTCATTTTGTGGTAGTCATGGCTCAAGAAAAAAACCAACCAACCACCCAGAGAGCACAGGGCTTGCACTACTGCTTTGGAGCCTCCATTTATGAGCAAAATCACAGGTGTATGTTATGTGAGAAGATGTGAAGGAGGGGGAAATCCTGATAGGGAAGAGATTAAAGGAAGCTGGGGAGAGCAGCTTGCTTAGTTTGCTTGCTAGGGACTGCTCCTGCTGTGAAATGTTGGTGCTGTTCAGCACTTGCCTGTATGTCTTCTCTAAACTCTGTTTTACAGCAGTGGTTGTATTGCTCCACACATGTCATCTTCCTGACGGTGGAGCTACTGCAAATATAAGGGTATGAGATTTGATGCTGCTTCCCAAATAAGGTGCTTTCTGATGTAGGAGGTAACTTTCCATTGTGCAGTTTGATTTGAGGTAGCTATGCATAGTTGCTCCTGCTGTACAGAGAAGAAACAGCAAGGAGAATGAACCAGTTAGGAGAAAAGCATAATTAATGCAAGACCACTTTCCATGAAAAAAAAAAAAAAAAAAAACAAAACCAAAAACCCTGCATAACCTATAGCTGCTGCTCTGCAGCAGTTTTCCCTTGTGGAGCACAAGAACTTAACCTTTGTGGAGGCAGGCAGGCTGTTGATCACTCAGGTGCTCCCTGCGTCCTCCAGAGAAGTAGGATGGAGTGGCTTCTTCAAGCAAAACTCTTAGCCCTCCCTCCTGGTACGATGGACAGCTTTAGACCCAAGCAAGTGTACTTTGAGAAGGAAAGTTAATGTAGTAGTGGCTTTAGGCTTGGCCTGTGACTCCTGCTCTGCTTCTAAGACATGTCTGAATTTGGATCCCAGCCTCACTGACTCAGCATTGTGTTTCATGCTCACTGCTGGGTCACTATGTGTAGAGAAAAAACCTGGAAAGCTGTTGGTGTATTTTTTCAGCTGTAACAACTGCTTTTCTGAAAGAAGTGAGCTCTTCCTCCACACCATGCTGTGCTAAGCTGTGTCATTTCTGCTGCTGGTGAGGTGGGTGGCTTGGCACGGTACAGAAGATACCAAAAAACTGCAGCTCAGCTGTTTCTCCCTGTTCTCCCAGTGCAGCCTTTGAAGCACTAGATGACATTGCAGGAGCCTCAACTAGCATGCTGAGGACCAGAGCTCACAGGTAAGAATTAACCCATCTTCTTCCCCCTAATTTTAAGAGCACTCATGTCACATTGGTGCATAGATCACAAGGGGGGGCCCTCCCTTTAGTCATATGGATCTGCATTTTCTTAGCCCTTTATGAGCTCTCTGTTGTGGCCTCATACCCAAGCATGGATTGTGAATATAATTTGGAGTCCGGTGTCACTGACTCATCATACTACTGAAATAAACAATTGATGCTAAAAGTGTGAGGAGATAGAGAGGCATTTGAAAGCCAAAGCATCTCCTCACAGCATTCTGAGCATGGATGGTGAATCTTGCTGGTAGCTGTAACACAACAGAGAACGCCACTTCCTTTATGAGGGTGGATTTGAAGCAGGTTTTGTCCATAGAAGTGTACGTAAATGTGGGGTTGTATTTTTTTTCTCCACAGCCTCTTTCACCTTAATTACCTCTCTCAGCTGAGTGAAGTTCCTGCTGCAGTCATGCTGTAATGTGTTTCACACGTGGGAATCTGATGGGACTGTTTAGGTCAGGTTCCATATGTCTGACTTCACATTTTTACATCCCTATAGCTGTAAATGCTTTTCTTTTATTGTTAGTCTCTTTACAACCATATCCTGTTGCTTTGCAGTACTGTCTTACCCTCTGAAGTGGACTGTGTTGCAGGACTAGGAAACGGAGCTGGAGAGGATCCCAAAAGATGACACAGGACTCATCCTCCAGGGTTGTGGTGGAATCAGTAGTACTTTAAGTTTCACCTTTCTTATAACTGTCCTACTTGTTCTTTAAAGCCTCCAGCAGTGGAGATTTAGCAGCTTCCTTTGGTGGGCTACTCAAGTGCTTTTCTACCCTGGCCATTCTTGGGTTTTCCAGCGGTTATGGCAAATGTTGTACTGTCTTTCACTTTGCAGTAAAATTTTATGTATTTGAGTTCTGCTACTGTGTCTCACTTTGTTTTTCTTCCCTAGACTAAACAAGCCTGCTTCTCTCAATCTCCCCTCAAAGGTTGGATTTTTTTTAGACCTCTGAGCCTTCTCATTACTTCTCCTTTGGACTCTCACCAATCAATGTGTATCTTTCCTAAAAACTGGCACCCTGAGCCAGACACAGCACTCCATCCATGGCCTTATAAATGTCAAGGGAAACAGAAGGTTTTGTTCCCATGTCCTACAAATGACACTGCTGTGTAAGTGAACTTCTGGGCATGGATTTCATGGGGAAGGCCTGAGAGAGCTGCAGCTCTGGCATTACATCAGCCTGCAGAGCACACATACCTTGCCATGCTGCTGCAATTGCACAATGTTCCCTGGCTGCTCACAGTACAGCCTGCTCCAGATCTGTTGTTATCTGTTCTTCTGTGTTTGCCCTGCGTATATAACTAACATAGACTCAAAAGCAGTGTGATGCAAAGTTACACCATCTCACATAAACTCCTCCACCTGGAATCAAAGACTGGAGTAGCTGCCTGGCACGCTTGTATTGCATTTTCGTCCTATTAGATTTCTACCCATCCATCACCCTCTGTGGTTCCCCCTCCAGGATCATCCTAGGCCTGCATCAAGCAGGGAGCAAAAACTATGAGCAAATGAACTTCAGGCATGATCAAGTCTTATACCAGCTTTCTGCAACTGCTGCATAAGCTGCCTGTCAGAGGTGGAGGGGCCACGTGACCAGAGCATTGAGCTCTCTGGTAATCCGTTTCTGAGGCATTATCCCGAGCAGGCCCAGTGTACACTAAAGCAGACCCATGGCTGCTTCACACATCCTGCAGATGTCCCCCCCAGTGTTTCTTCTCTTGTGCAGAACTGCATGACGGACGGACGGATGGATGGAGTGAGCCTGGGGCCTCCAGCCACCTACACATCACTGAGACAGCATGTGAAAGCTTGAACAAGCATCCCTAAAGAGCTTAGCTCCCAACCCATCTGAGCGTAGTGGTGGTTTTGGCCAGGCAGGGATTACTGACACACTATTGCAACAACTGTAACCTACTGTTACATGTTGTGACTCTAATGGACCCAGTGCATCCCAGAGCAGTGATAGATGGCAGAGCAATGACTGTTGCTGTTCTGGTCAACTTTAGACTCACAGGTCAGCAGCAAGGCCATGCGGGAAAGAAGCTGGTGCAGTGCACTGTTGCTGAAGTACAATGAGGAAGCTGCCCTGCTCAGAAGAAAAGAAACATTTCTTGGCTATGTCTCTGGAAACTCATGCCAAGCCATGGCCAGAAAGGGATTCTGCTTGAAAACAGCCTGAGGATACCACTGTACAAATGATGTACTTGGAGAGGGGGGAAGGCTGTTTGTTTGGTTTTTTGGGGTTGTTTTTTGGTTTTTTTCCAAGCATTGTGCTAGAAAATCTCAGACTTGCAATTATGGAGAACATCAAAGGGAAGGGATTTTAAGTGAAGTTTTTAAGCTGGGGCTAAATAATGACAGGTCTGAAGGTTCGGTGACTCTCTCATAAGAAAAGATTTTCTGTGAGGGCAAGGGTGGAGCTGGAAAGAGACTAATCATGTGCTTGCCTTCCCACTATCATCTTGCTGCTGTTGCCTTTCCAGAAAGGCTTCACAACACTTGCCACCAAAGCTTGTCACAATTGCTCCAGGGCCAGTGTTGGTTCCTGGGAAGTGAAAGAAGCAAAATTTTGCCTACTGCATCTGCAAGCAATGGGCACATCATCTGGCAAGCTTCCACTCAGACAAAGAGGGAGAACAAAAGACTCAAACCTGAGTCTCCTGCTTGGTGGCACCAGGAATGAGACAACCTAGATTTCATCCATGGTCTCCAGAAGTAACCAGGTTCTCCTGCTTTCTCACTACTTTGGAAATGTGGAAGGCTTAGGTTGGCTCTGCCTCTCAGAGCTCTGCTTGTGGAGGTAGGTACCTGCTGCAGCCCCTGCTGCATCACGTGCCTCAAGGCAGCTTCTTCCCCTTCAGCTGCTGCCACCAGAAGAGACTGCACTGACTGTGGCCTGGATCAACCCTTTGGTTAGTAAATGGATATACCAGTTACCATGGATTTCTGTGTTTATGGTGTCCAATTTGAAGTGTGTTCTCTTCTACACCTTAATCCATTCCCTTTCTCTTGTAGGAACATGGAAAATGCTGTTGTCTTTAGCACCTCTCATCCCTGAGCCTCCTTAGTGTTTAGGCCAGACAGAGGCACTGTGCCAGGGCTGAGAAATGGAATGTCCTTTAACAACTGACACAGAAGACCAAAAAGGCTGAGCAAACAAGCCCACAAAGACCTACCCCTCTGTCCACGACAACTAGCAGGTAAAGCATGAAAACAAGAAGCCCTAACCGTGGGTGACTGAAGGTCTTTTCCCATACTATAGAATAAGGATACTAACCCCACTGAGGTGGTCATTTTGCTGTATGATGTGTTTTATGGGCATCTAACATGGCTCTGTAGGTGAGGTACCATCGGGTGTTTCTGCAGAACCAGCTCAGCAGCTGACCGAGTTCAGGGTGCTTTTCTTGCACATGATGCTCCTGTGCACTTCTGAGCAGCAAACACCTTCCTCTTCATGGGTGAAGGGAGGAAGCAAAGGGAAGCATATAAGCAATGCTGGTCAAATCTGCAGTTTGCCTTGCAGGATGAAAGTAGATACACTGGGTACATGATAACAGGAATATGGGACTGGAGCTGTAATTCCCAATTGATTCTGTTGTTGTTCAAGTGATGCTGTGAAAGCAAAACCAGCAATCGAGAGTATATTAAAAGTAAAATCAAGGAAGAAGAAAAAAAATAATTTTCACAAAATTACATGCTTCAAACTATATTAGCTTGCTGAGTGAAGACAGCTCTGTCAGTCACTTTGGCCTTAAAGTTCATGCTCTGGCCCCCAGTCAGCAGAAGGAGGAGATAACACCATCTTCAGGTACCTGTACAGTCCCAGATGTCACGTTACTTCCAGGATGCAGGGCTGGGGAGACAATTTTGGAAGTAAATGGGAAGGGAAGTAAAGGGAAAGAGGACTTAGGATGATAAGGGTAGCAGGTGAAGAGGCCCTGAAGGAGACAGAAGATGTTTTGTACTTGGGAGCTTCATTCAGGCCCCTTTTTCCTCACTCCAAACACAGCATCCCTGTCTTGGTTGTTCCTTTTTTTGCCTTGCTTCCAGCTATCCCTGGATAATCATGGCACTTATTCCATGACACTTCTTAAAAGCACAAGTTTTACTCTGGGCACAAGGCTTTCCCACCTTCCCTAGTCTCCCATGAAGCATGGTATACCCCACTAAACTCCACCAAATGAATGTCTGCATTTCAGAGGTGCTGAGTTTTTACTAGTACCGTGTCCTGGACCAGGGAAGTTGAAATGATGGAAGAGTGTAACTTCTTGAATTCTTTACCAAAAGAGCCCAACACACAGTTGAAATTTAAGTGCTAAATCCCAGAGCTACAAAGTTGTTGCATGTCTGCGGAATGTAAGCGCTGAAACTTGGCTGTGAGACTTCACTGAACAAAAGCCGAGGGGCACTTCAACGCAGCCTTGTTCACTGCTGTACAGTGACCGAGCTCACCTGCAGAGCCTCATTACAGAAGCTTATGGATGTTCTTGGCAAGAAAATGGATATCTCCCCAGGGGAGCTTGTGACCTGTAGCTAATATGCTAAGCACAAAGAGAAAGAGCAACAAACAGTCGACAGAAATACCCCAATGCCCTCAGGCTCCTTCCTCTTCATCTGTTGCAGGCTGAAGAAGTAGGATGTATGTCCAGCTGTTCCCATGGTGGCTCTGCCTGCTGCCCTACAAAAAGCCTACTCTCCCTTCGTTGGATAGGAGAGATCTTACTGGAGACCCGCTTAGTCAAGCAAGGTTTGAATAGAAGCCAAGGAAATCACCAGCAATCTTGTACGGAGGAGAAGAGAACTCCAGGAGGCTAAATAAGGAAAACCAGAGCACTGCTGTGGTTACAGGCATCTCTCCCATCAGCAGCACTGGCTTCTGTAGCTCCTGTTGCTGCTGCGCCTCCCTCTCCCATTGTGAGCTTGTCTCTTCCCCTTCAATGCTTCAAAAGGACAAGGGTCAAGTGGATCCAGGAACTATCCCAAGTTTAGAAACAATCTTCAATCTTTTTGTTTTGTTTTGTTCCCCCCATCCCACCCCCCCCACACACTATTACCCGTAAGTTCACAAAACTCTGGCCAAGAATGCTCACTTGCTTTTGTAAGAAATCTGTGAAATGCCAAGAGCTGGGATGTCATTAAAAGTGAAAAATTAAGATGCTTCCCAGGAATTTAGGCAAAAAATTTGAGACATGAGGATCATGAAGTTAGAAAAACAAATGACAGGGACAATTAGGAGAGGGGTTCTGATGCATTAGAAATCTCACAATTGTTCTTGATTTTATTACATTTTATTGCACTGGTGTTGTATGTTAAATAATCTAATCCATTTTCTGCCCTACACAAGAAGAAATGGGTAAATGAATGGGATACTGGCAATACATTTTTCTATTTATAGTACCACCAGCCTCTGTAAGAGAGCTCACCAAGTCTATTTTACACAGCTAAGAATAGTAACTTTTATGACTACAGGGGTAGTTGCTTTGAAACTCAAGTCTAAGGAACCAAAGAGGCAGCATCCAGAAGATTCAGCCTTGCAGAAATCCACTGCTTGTCTTAAGGCTTGGACCTCTGTGGTGCTGAGCATCTCCTGGAAAATGCTGAAAGTCCTCACTGAATGGCAGCTGAGACCACTCACCACACCTGGGGAGGTGTGAAATGTGGCTTTCGATAATGGGCTCTTAAAGTACGAGGATGGGAAGCAAAACAAGAGGACCCCCTGCTTTAAAATACAAAGCCCAGGACTTCTCTCAAGGAATGCATTTGCTTCCCTCCTCCCTTTGTTTCCCCAGATCTTGCAAATTCCCATATTCTTCTGGATTCCTCAGGTTGGAAGAGTCTCAATAAGAGAAACTAGAAGGTAGAAAAACTTTGATACATTTGTTGTTTCTAAACTAGCATGTGATCAGGGTGTAGCTGTTGGTTCATAATTTCTGTTACTGAGTGTTCATCAAATGGCTGTAAGAAATAAAAATTAGCCTTTTCTCTTAGAATCCTGTTGTTTTACGTATTTCCCCAATGTAAATTCCTCTGCTCTACTTGTCAAAAAAACCAGCTCTCATCATCTGCACCTCTCTGCAGTGCTAAATGGTGGGAGAAGTTTCTTTCAAGCCCATTACCATCTCTCCAGTGTGGTAAGATTATTTTGTATCCCCCAACACTTCATCATGAAGCGCATCCAGGAGGACTTAAGAAGTGCCTGGTGGTCCTGGATTCCTCAGATCTGGCTCCCCTGGTCTGGGATGCCTGGAGTGGCCTGGTTTCCCAAACAGTCTCAAAATCAAGACATCTTGCATTGCTTTTGAGAATCATGGATATTGCTAGGCTCACACATTAAAATAATCTTTCCACCCCAAGTGATGTATGGCAGGGTAAACACCAGACTCTCAATGGTGCAGAGCAACTCTCATATTTGTGTTTATGATGTCTGAAAGTATACACAAGGAACACCTTATGATACATGAAGACAGAGTACCATACAGACCATCTGTCCGTTATGGTCTGCGTAGTTATTTATGCCAAGAAGTCAAATAATATATCTGATTTCACCTCCAGTGTTTTGAAGAAGGAAAAACACAAATTCCCCTCTTTCGAAAGAGGAGCTCACTGGTGTAATTCAGTGCTAAATCCTGCCTGATGTTGAGTACTTCTGATCAATTCATCATGATGCTTTGCATCATCCTTCTAGTCCATTCACAACATCCCTTTCTCCCACATTCATGTGCTGCAAACTCCGAATCTGGATGAACTGGGACATGAGCTCATTCTGCCCTGGATGGTGTTGGGGAGCGGCGTTTCTTTGGGCTTCCTTTCACTTTTGTGAGCGATACCATTCTGCTTCTCAGTGAGACTATTAAAGGAAACTGTAATAATGCTATTGTCACTTTTCTCCCCTCGTTTAAGTGATAGAAGCCCATGTGGAGCATTTGTGTATTAGCACCCTCCTTAACGATTTGCGTTTCTCTCTTAGGAAGCTGCTAGATGAGCCAAATGCACTTGAGTTTAGCGTTTTCTTGCTAAACAGGATATCTGTGGGCAGAAGGCAGCAGCTGTTCCTGGAGGCCCGGCTCGGCTAGGTGCAGGGAGGGAGGGTCACGCCGGATGGCTGTGGCACCCACCGCACCGCTGCAGCTGTTGGCCCCGGGTGCAAAGCCTTGGCCGCCGGTGCAGGAGATCCCAACCTTTACCAGCAGCTACCAGACAAGAATGAGAGAGTAGTTATTTTTTAGCACCCCCAGTGCGGGCACGCGCCAGCCTGACCCCACAAAGCAGCTGTATTTCGAGTGGGGTGGAGGCAGAGCTGCAGGGCCCTGACGGAGCATCTTCACTTCGGGAAACCAGCCGCGTCACAAGACTACCTCCCCCGAGGGACAACGCGGTTCCCTGACCCGCGCTGCTTAGCCACCCCCCACACACCGCTCCCACGGGAGTCCTGCCCGTGAGGGCAGGTCTGAGAGGGGCCCGCTCCCGCGTCCTGCCCTCCCTGCCGCTGAGGGAAAAATGCCCCGAAAGGCGCGTTGAGCTTCCTCGCATTGCCTCGGCCTGGCAGGGAAGAACAGCCCCGACCCGCCCGCTCTCAGCCTCCGCCACCACGGGGGAGGTACCAGGGTTGGGGCGGACCGGCCACAGCCCGCCTGTCGCGACGGCCTGGTACCGTGACGGACGCGAGGGGCGCGCAATGGGCGAGGCGCCATCCCTGGGAAATGTAGGCTCGGCGGCGAGGCCCGGCCAATAAGAGGCGTGGGGGGCGGGCCGTAGGCGGGACCGTGCGTCCCGCCCCCGCGGTGCTGCGCGGCTGAGGCGGAGAGGTGGGAGCGGGCGCCGCCGCCGCCTGCTCGGGCTGAGCGGCCGCGGGGCCGGGCATAGCGGGCAGTCCACTGGGACGGACGGGACGGGGACGGGCACGGGCCACTGCCACAGCAGCAGCAGCTACCGCAGCTATGGATCACTACGACCCGCAGCAGACCAACGACTATATGCAGCCGGAGGAGGACTGGGACCG
>JANHGN010009744.1:8472-57637 GCA_024605025.1 Megaceryle maxima
GAAAGAAAAAAAAGAAAAGAAGAAGAGGAAAAGAAGAAGAAGAGGAAAAGAAAAAGGAAAAAAGGACAAAAGGAAAAAAGGAAAAAAGGAAAAAAGGAAAAAAGGAAAAAAAAAGAGAAAAAAGAGAAAAAAAGAGAAAAAAAGAGAAAAAAAGAGAAATTGGCTTTTGGGTTGGGCAGAGGTGAAAATTTCATATAAATCTGCTTATTTTCCTTTCTGCTGCTGAGGAAATGGAAGTGGCAGCTCCAGATTCTGGTGTGTGTGGAGAAAGAATGGGGAAATGGGAGCTAAAAAACCCAAACTACAACAGTTTGGGCATTTTGCTGGTGGGGGAAACAAGCACCTTTTCTTCTCCAACAATCCCAAATTCCTTCTCCCAACACCCCTTGGGAAATGCTGCATCTTTGCCCCGTGGAGGAGATGTTTCCTCCAAACGTTCATCTCTGGGAAGCAGAAGTAAAGCCCAATTCTTCCAAGTGCCCCTGTTCCCATTTGAAAGAGTCCCAACATCTCCCAGTCTTTCCATCTGGCTTCACTGACCTTGGAGGAAAGAACTGGAAAGCTGTAAGGTCCTTAGTCTGGCCATGCCTCAGTTTCCCTTCCTGTGGCAAAGAGTGAGAGAGGAAAAGGGAATGTGGGGAAACTTGAGTTGGCCCAGAGGGAAAGAGATGTAGCACCCATCCTTCTCTCACACCCCTACTCTGGATGTTGAGCACCCTCAGCCACTCCCACAACATCCCATCCCAGGGACCCACTTCTGTATGCAGTGATGGGCTGTGCCGGACATAGTGTCACCCCTGGAGAGAAGCAACTGAGATAATCCCTTTATCTGATGCCCCCCAAGGTCCCCCCACAACAGCCCGGCCCCTCATTAAGAAGGGAGCTGCCAATTGGCCGCTCATTGTGGGGAAATAAAGGATGAGGAGGAGCTGGGAAGGATGATTGAATCCCATCGCAGTGTCCACCTACAGAAAGGGTGGCTTGTCCCCACGTCCTTTCCTACCTAGGCAAGAAAAGGATAGCCTGTGAGAAGGTGTATTGGTTTGCAAATGGCAGCGTGGAGTAAACTGGTGCAAACTGGTCCCCAACAGCATCCGACACAGCCCTGAAGATGCTGGACCCAGGTGTTTTGTCACAGTGGGGAAGGATACATCTCAGGTGCAAAGCAACATGATTCTGTGGCTCTTGTTTTCTGCCCTGGGAGTAGGCAGGGGACCCAAAAAAGCCATTCACAGCCCCACCCCCCCCCCAAAAAAACCCCAAAACCAGCACCCCATATAAAGGCCTTTCACAAGCAAAACCCTTGTTCCCTTTAAACCATTTAGCAGAGTTAGCTCCCAGCTTGTACAAGGCTGATTATCAATATGCTCTCATTTATCCTTCCAAAGCCGCCTCACGCCGCGAAGCCACACGTCCGCCCGTGCCGCGGCATCTAAACCCAGCCCAGAATAGCAGCAACCCCAAATCGGCTCATGCTTATTGACTAACTTTGCTAATCCTACCAAGAAAGGACAAAGAAAAAACCAGCTTAGGATGTTGGGGAATTTCTGCTCCAATCCCAAAGCCCAAAGTTTTTATCATTTTGATAAAAATAATTTATATGTTGCTAAATACCTAGAAGCTGTCGATGAAGCCAGCAGGAAAAGGTTTGAAACATCCAGAAAGATGAGCAGGGGTTCGCTGCGGGGGATGCTGTGGGCACAGCCAGGTCAATGTGGGTCCATGGAGGACCAGGTGGATGCAGAAGTCACTTTATTCTGGTTAAGAAAGACAAGTTTTGCAGGAATTGTGGTGGGTGTAGCTAGAGAACAGATACTACAGGAGAAAAGATACAATCCAGAGTAGGAAAATGAGGTTTCAGGTACAAAGCCTGCATTTCAGCAGCAAATTTCTGGCAAGGAGGCAGGCTGTGAGCATCTCAGATCTAAGATAATACTTCTACAAGCTGATAACTCCTGCTCTGGGGCTGCTGAAGTGCCTGTGATGGTGGCAAATCCCCCTGAAACGTGGCCAACACCTCATTACTCACGCTGCAGAGCCTGCCATGCCTTGGGGCTTTCCCAGAGCAACCTGTCTGCCCCTTCTCACGCTGGAGGAAAACACCATCACAACCTTCTCCACCCACAAACTCCATCTGTGCCATCATGCTCCTTCCCTTCCAGCCCGCCCCAGCTTTGGGGCCTCCTCCATGGCACATGGGCTCCTTGCTGCTGCAGGCCTAGGGAAATCAAGGCAGCTCTTTCTCCATCACTGCACAAACACAGTCAATCACTTGCAGCGCATGAACATTTCAATACCTCTCAGGGATGGAGAAAAACCTGCTCCTGAGATGGTTTCAACCTCCCCCAGCCCTGAATCCCCAGCTCCATCTCAGGTTTCTCTCCAGGCACGATGATGTCTCCCCTTGCATTTACCAGCACTGGGAGGCTGCAGGTGGGAGAGCAAACATGGAAACGGGGACTACCCAACACAGCCCAACCTAGTACCACCCTTGAGAGTCTCAATGCAGGGGCCTGGGCCACTGAGATGGATCAGCATTCATCTCAGGGATCAGATGAGAAAGGACCAGCAGCCTCCTCCCCTCCTCACCAGCACAGAGTATTTGCTTCTGCAACAAAAAAAAAAAGCCACCAAACATCAGCCTGATCTCCATGCACAGGATCCCACCACCATCACCAGGGGGTTCCCCCTTCCCACCCTCCTGGTGAAATAAGAGGTGGCATTGCCCATGGAAAAGCAACCTCTTGAACCCAGTACAGGAGCTGGAGCATCATCCAGGGAAGGGCAATTCCCCAGGTACTCATCCCCCCAGTGCCTCAGCTTGGGGTGACACCCCCATGATGGGGCTTTCACTGCTTGTTCCTCCTCACCAGCATCCAGAGGGACGGGGGGGAAACTAACTCCCAAATGAAATCCTGCTACATGCAACATGCTTTGAAACAGGAAGGAAAGAGGAGGAGGAGAAAGTGAGGCTTAGGAAGCACAAACTTGTTAAAAATCTCATCAGGGACGTAGTGTAATTAATCTTAACAAATTCATTGTGGAACAATCCCTCAGTCAGTTTGGGATAAATCAGGAGCTGGTGCCTATGGCATTGTCACATGGAGGTAGCAGGTACCTCCGGGTGCTTTATGGCAAGTGAAGCAGGATGAATCCTCCCCTTTCTGCTGTGGTTGCTGCCAAAAAGGCAGCTGCTTGCAAAGGAGAAGAGGTTTTGCCAGGTTATCAGGTGGCAGACAGGGACAGAGACCCTGCAGGTACCCAAATCCCCCCAAGTTGAGACAGGGAGTGGGTAAGGATGCTCAGGTGGGCACAACCAATCCTCCTTCTCCTTAATATTTAAGAAAAAAAGGCTGAGATCTTCTCAGATTTTAGCTACAGGGTGGAATGAACTGAGTAAATAAATACACCTTGATTTGCTCTTTTTTTTTTTTTTTTTTTTTCAGGAATCATCTTTTGTCCCTCATTTTGCAGAAGCGCCATTGTAAGTGAAGCCAGCAGTGCTGTGCCTGCATTGCTCAGCCTTCCCCATCTCCTCTTGCCCTTGCCAAAAGCAATGAGTTCCCTCTGTAAGACAATTTTTGCCCCATCCATCTGAAGTAGGACTCACTCAAAATCTCTCCTGTTTCAGCTGGTGAACAATGTTTGGCTTAAAATATAGAAGTATAAATGTGCCTTGATGTCTCGCGACGATGGAGAGGGACATCTGGGCTTCCTCATCATGCTCTGCCTTGTAAGATGTCAACAAAATAATCATGAAACAACCTCAACCCTGACAGCTTCTCCTTGCCAGAGCCTGAGAACTACTGTTTTTAGCATGCTGCTCAGCCTTGCACTGGGATGCTGGGCTTTGGGTACCAGCAACATCCCAATGCCCTCATGTTGCCCTTCCCAGTGCGGGAGGGCTTTCCTCCCCGGAGGCTTTCCCATCTTTCCTCTCCTCATCCCTGGCTGGTCTTATCTCCTAAATGAAGTATGTCAGGCAGCATTAGCTCAGCCTTCCCCTGATCCCTGCCCAGGGAGCATCCCTTGCAAAACAAATCGCTCCGTGTCAGCAGAAGTGTCTAGAGTGATAAAAGCCGTTCAGCAGTGGTGGCTCCGTATGACCAGCCACTGGACATTCTCAAACTTATTAGGACCTTGAATCTATCGGCAGATTTTCTGCTCCACCTGCCAGCCTGGCTGGGGATGAATAAATTCCTCATGCTAGCTGGAATCTCTTGCTTCTCCTCCTTTAACCCTCATGGAGATTTATGGCCTTTCAGTGGCTTTCACCTTTCCGGGGAGATGACAAAGTCCAACCCTTCCTTGCTCCTCAGCAAGGTGGCTGCTTGCCTCAGTTTCCACATCTGTAACAAAAAACAAAACAAAACAACCCCCAAAAAAACAAGCAAAAAAAAAAAAGGAAAAAAAAAGGGGGGGAAAGGTCTAGGGCGAAGTGTGCGTGTGTGATAATTCTTGGAAGTTTGGGATCTATTCAGCCATTCCCCACATCCCTGGAGGTGACATCACCTGCCTGGCTGCAAGAATACAGCAAAAGTAGGAGGGCTCTGCGGGATGCCACCAAACATCACATAGGATGTCATACCCAGGTCAGGACAAGCCAGGGGGTTGAGACACATGCAGCACATAGAGCTTCTCTCCAAGATGTACATCATATCCTCTGAAGCAACAGCCACAGTTCAGTGCATCCCCACACTCTGATTCAGGAGCAATTTTCCTCCTTGTGCTTGTTTAGTTTGTCCCGGACTTGTTCAGTGCTGGGGAAGATCAGCCCATTAGGCTCTTTGCAATGCCAAAGAAGGCTTTTTCCTCTTTTTCCTCCTTTTTCCCCTTTTTGTCAAGATTTAGAGCTGGGCCAGCCACTAGACAAAGGATAGATGGTCTCTTTTAACCCCTCCCCTTTCCCAAATGGGAAGAGGAAGAGAATAAAAGAGAAAGGCTTATATGGATTGGAAAAGAAAACTAAATCAGCTTTAATGAAAATAATAACAATAAGACCAACTCTAAGCAGTTCACTACATGCAGAAAACTGAAGAGTGGTATTTTTCTTCACCCAATCAGGGAAAAGAAAAAGTGAGCAAGGAGATGTATCTAGCTGAGGGCATGACATTTTTCTAAGGTCTTCTCCAGCTGGATGCAGTGTCTTTCATTTCTAAAGCAGCCACTTTGTCAGAGAAAGACACTTAAAAAAAAAAAAAAAAAAAAGCAAAAAAAAAAAGCCTGAACTTTACCTTCTCACTTCATCTGGGCTGATTTATGCAGGTTACATTGATTTGTAACATAAATTTTGCAATATCATTTAATATTCCTTTTGTTGTACAACTTGGAGAAGCCTAAATGGGAATCTGAATATAATAATGCTCTTTGCTAAAGTAAGCTCTTTTCATCCACCAAAAAAAAAAAAAAACCAACCCTAAAAAACCAGGCCTGGAGGTTCTTTCCCAGCTTCCAGCTTCTCTTTAATGGCATCTCTATCTCCTGTATTTCTATACATAATTCCTTCTCTCTGGGTCACTCGACCCATTGCTGCAAAGCCAGTGGCTCCAGGAGATGCTGTAGCATGTGCCAGATCTGACAGTCAAATGCTGCTGCTTGCAGTGAGAAAACAGGTAGAAAAATGCCATAAATTGGAGATGCTGTGGGGATTTTGAGGTGTTTGGAAATATAATGATATGTGCTGAGGCCAGACCAGACAGGGGGTAGCACTAGTATCTGCTGGTGGATTGCTATCCCTCACCCTGCCACTGCCACAGGGCAAAGAAAGCCATCCCAGCACCCCAACTGGGTAAAAATCCAGTACTGGTAGCCCCGATCCTGTTCCAGGTGATGGAGAGGAGGGTGGGTTTCATTGCAACCCCTCTCCCCAGTCCCAATACACAATTTTAAAAGCACCTTAAAGTGATGCAGAACCTTCATATGGTCTTTGGTGGTGTTGACCCCATCCCTCCTGTGAAGGACTAGTTGCCATTTCTTACTGATTTTTCCCTGTTTGAAACCCAGAATGAGTGTGCAGGATGGGGGGACAGGCTGGCACATGGACATATCTCAAAGTGCTATCAACCATGGGCATCTTATCTCAGGAACTGCCCTGTGAGATATTTCCACGCCTCTGGCTGCATAGAGGATGTTGAGCCCTGGGGATGGCAATGCAACGTCCCCAGGGCTGGTTTGGGGGCTATCATCTGTTCTCGTAGCCTGACAGAACCTTGTGAAGAACATAATGTCCCAAACCATGTTTGAAGGTTTCCTGATAAAGCAGCCCCAGATTAGACATCCATTTAAACCCAAACAACTCAGCAGAAGTGCTTTCAGCCTAGATTTGCCCATTCCCAGAGGCACTGGGCCTCCCTGGTGCCTGGAGAAGGGAGGAGGGTCATGGGGTGCTGCAGGGGCACAAGATGAGCCCTTGCAAGGGGTGGATGTTCTACATGTTTTCAAGATCAACTCTATGTCATGACGTCTCTAGGACAACTCGGCTCAATTTCCAAGAAGTCGGGAGCATCTTCCTCCCTACATCTCCTGGGTCTCAGAGCTGTAGATCCATACAAAAGCCAGACAAGGTCTAAGAAGATACCCTGCCAAACAGCACCATCCTCAGCCTCCACACCACCAGCAAACCAGCCCTGACCTCCTTAGCTGCTTTCCAGACACTGCCTTTAAGGCCAGAGAGGAAAATTTCTCACCATGATCCCAGCAAGGCTGAAGCAGACTGTTTTCACAGCTCCCCGCAAGTGTGACAAGGTGGACGGGTTCATCTCAGCTCTCCTGGCTGCTTTCAGGGAAATGGAAAGCTGGTTTTAGAGGTTTAAAAAAAAAAAAAAAAAAGAAAAGAAAAAAAGAACAAAAAAACCCACATAAAATTGGTGTTTCACTGTAAGAATCAATGCTCCCTCACTGGGCAAAGCTGACTAATTTGTAAACTGTGAGAAAATAATAAAAAGAAACCAGTGAGCAAGAAATGCCAGATGAGGATAAGTGCAGAGCATCGCTAGGCTGGTTCCTCAAAGACTTACTTATTGTACTAGAAAAATGTCAGGAAAAAGGAAACTTTCTCAGGGTGGTTGTCCCTTCAGATGGCACCCAGGTGGACCTCCCGATGAGGCTGGGGACCCCCCTGAAGCCACCCTCTCCACCTTCTTGGCTCTCTACAAGCAAGAGGTGAATGGGGCCAGCCAGCCAAGAGTAGCAAAAGCTCCCCTGGATTAACACCTTCCTAAAGCTCATAAAGCACATCAGCAACCTGCTTGGATCCTATTGACTCTGTACCTCAACTCTTTCAGTGGGAAAACACAGCCCCGAGTCTGCATTGCTCCATTTAATTCCAATCCAAGCCTGCTTTTAGCAAAGGATAAAAGGCGAGTGCAGTGTGGGTTAGCATTGCTAATTAGAAATGATCAGAGAGGAGGAATTAAGGGGATGAAAATGAGGAGAGGAAATGTCATCGGAATTTGAAATTTCTGCATCCAGCAGAAGAAATACTTAGTAACACAACTCCCTGGGTCCAAAGGCAGGTCCTGGAGAAAGGATTGTGCAGGCAGCAGGATGTGGGAACACCACCAACTTCCTTGAAGGAAATGGGAACGGGGAAATTCACTTCACATGTGTGTGTGTGTGTGTGTGTGTGTGTGTGTGTGTGTGTGTGTGTAAACCTAGCACCAAACCAAAGGGAAACGAGTAAATTTGTGCTTCTTGAGCTTCTGCTCCCTCCTTACAAAAGGGTGGGCTTCAGCAGAGGTTTGGCCAACCTGAGAGCAACCAGACCATGTCCCCATCACTGGCACCTTGGGGCTATGGGAATGGAAAACATGCTGCAGAAAACCTAATCTGGCTCTGGGTGAGATAATTCAAGGCGTATTCCCAAATCAGGAGGCCTATAACACGTGCAAGGTCCTGAGTGATGCCAGGTCAACCAGTGCTTATCAAGGCACAAGTCAGAGATGGCTGACCTTTCAGATCCTGTCTCCAAAATACCTTTATGGTTTGTTGTGATCACCCTGTGTATGTACAATTGTGCTTTTCAGTTCTACTGGGCTTCAAATAGCATCTGGGGGAGCCTTATGAAGTATAGCCTTGCCCAGTTTTAATTCCTCTCCAAGTATAAGACAGGAACCAGAAGGGCTGCCCAGACCTGAGTAGTCATATCAAGTACCAACAGGGAGAAAGGGGGTCTGAGCTGAGAGATGTCAGTTTGGGAAGAAGCATTTATCATCTCCCTGCTCTGCGGTGCTGCTGATGCATCACGCACTCATAAGAGAAGAGGGGAGGAGATCACATGCCTGCAGGGCAGAGATGCGCTGACGGATGCTGTGAGGTCACAGGGACAGGAGTTCATTGCAATATGAGATCACACAGTGTTCTCAGACAGTATCTCCTCTGCAATTGGAATCTGAGCCCCTTGGCAAGGAGCTAAAGGTGCCCAAGTCGTTCAGCATCGCTTGGGTTTGCTGATGACCCATTTACACTGGCTTCGGTAGATCTCAGTCTACAACCCATGTATAATGTGATTACAAGACTGTGTAATTGCTGCATAATTGTCCTTCTTCCTGAGGCTGGTGCACCCTGGGGTTCCAGACTCTCAATCTTAATTAAAAAGAATAACTCTTAATCAATCTCCATCGCGATTTCAGAGCTGGAGGGGCAGAGGGAGGGTCCCTCAGCACACAGCCAACTTTTGGGATGTGAGTGGAACGTTAACCTGTGTGGGGAAATCAGCCTGATGAAGGGGCTCAGAGGTGCCATGACCCATCATGATGGGTCTAATTGAGCACTCTTTTAAACAGTACTTTAACTCCTCAGCGGCTGATCATTTGGCTGAGCAAAGCCTCAGGAAGACCCACCTGCCAGCTACAGAGCATTTCCAAGCAGCCAGGCAACCTCTTCCCTGAATTTTATGGAGAAGGAAAGCAGGGCACAAGCTGAGCTGCTTTCTGTCCTCTGACTGTTGGGCAGCAGAAGCAGGTCAGCCTTTTCTTGTCCTTGAATCAAAGGGAGCGATGCCACATCTCACTTTGTCAGCACAAGTTTGCAACATGAGCTTGAGACCCTCGATTTTCCCTTCGCCTGCTCACTGAGAGCCCTTTTGGTTGCAGAAATGCAATGACCCATGGGGCCAGGGCAGTGGGATGCAAAGCAGCTCCTGCCTCAAAAGCAAGAAGCCACGCTAGTAGTGAAGCAGAGCTAATAAAGCCTTGCCAAGATCTGGTCATCAAGCTGCTGGGACCTAGGGAACCTGAAGATGAGGATAAACCCTTCTGAGATAAGCGTATTCCAAGGAAGGGATCTGGAAAGAACTGCTCAATAGGAATCTAGGAGTGAAGGCAGGACTTGAGGACACTGTGAAGGAGAGGAAGCCACCCCAAGGACTTTGCCGAGACCTGCTGAACACGAGCTGCCCTGTGCTGAGAGCCTGCTCCTGGAAATAAAGTCTGTGCCTTGGCCTCATACCTGCTGAAGTGGAGGATCAGACATCCAGATGATGGCTGGGGTGGTTGAATGAAAAATCAGGGAGAAAATAAACAGGAACTAGGGTAAGGGAATAAAAAAAGCAGAGAAAAACAGCCAAAAAAGCAGATAGATGTAGTTAGGGTCTGTCTCACTCCCCCAGTGCAGAGCCCTGGTACACGGTGGGAGCCTGCAAAGTCTGGTTGCAGGCAACTGTAAAATCAATTAGTCAGCCCTTATTGCAAATGAATCACCATCATTATTGACAACGCCCAGGATGGCATGGGTGTTATCCTAAGCATGAGGGATACTTAGGAGTGTAACACTCAAGGCCAACACTGTTGGCCCACAATCCTCATCTCCCTCCTGCATCCTCCCATCTACATCCAGGAGAGTTGCCCCACTAGGCCTGACCCTTTCAGAGAAAAGCCTTCCCAGAGAGCAGGGTTTGCACTTAGGGAGCTGAAATAGTGTTAGATGATGCAGCATGTGAAATAAGAGGGGTCTAGATATAAAGAAATGCTTTTTCAGGGCTGTACTGTTGAGGAGTAACTAGGCCAGATCTCCAGTATTAAATACTTTGTCTTCATTTCTGTCTGAGACGGGCAAGGATCTGTCCCACTTGGTGTCCAGGAAAACCTAATCAAGTTGAAAAATGGCTAAGAAAGTGAAATGAGGAGGAAAAGAGAAAAGGTGATCCCAAGAAACTTTGGAGAGCTCTGCTGGACGAGGAGAACTCAGCTAATTACATCTTCAGAAACTTCACCACTTCAAATAAATTTTCAATGAAAATTAAAAAAAAAAAAAACCAACACAAAAAAGCAAACCACAAGGCTTTTTTTCAGTTATTTAACATAGAATGGAAAAGCTTTGGAGCTTGTCACATCATCCCCCAATATCCACTGCCTCTGGGCATCTCAAGACTACATGTAGAGGTGAGCTAGAGCCTTTTCCAGACAGGTCCTGACCTTGGGAGGTGGGACTAGAAATTAATTCAGTCTCACACAGACTGGGAAAATGCTCTTTAAAGTGGAGGCGGGGAGATGGGAACTCATAGAGGTCAAGTGGTGATGACACCCCTGGGGGGAGACTTGCTACAGAATGTAGATATAGGGAGCAAAACACACCATGATTTGTTCAAAAAAACCAGAGAGAAATTCTAAAACTCCAGCTACAAGATGAGAGAGAATCGATCCACACCATTTCAAAACAGTCAGACCCAGCACCACCAGGTCCTGCCCTTCTGCGCTGACACCACGGAGCTGAATGATGGGTTGTGCAAACAAGTTCTGCCTTTGTTTTAAAACTTCTTTCATCTGATGTCTTCTGGCTCTCGCCTTGTGAAGAAGAGTAATTGTTCCCTGCTTGCCCTTCCCTGCCGCTCAGGTTTTTATAGACCTCTCTCACCGACCCTATCCATCATCCCTTCCCTATGTTGATGAGAGCTGGGTTATTTAAGCTTTCCTCGTACACAAACTATTCCAGCCCCTGATGTCCCTCATCTCCCCTCTGAATTGTTGTCCAGGAATTTCCGATTCTCAGCACAGCAACTCAGAGCCACAAGATGCACATGAGAAAGGTACAGGCACAATCCTACACCTGGCTGAAACCTCTAAAAGTATAAATGTGATTCTTTCCACCTTTAACCATTTCACATCCACCCAAGACTATTTTCAGGCAGCATTCAGACCTGTGATCTGGAAGCCTGATTGATATCCTAAAACTGTGTGCCTTCCATCACTGGGGAACCCTTGACTACTCTGCTCAGCTGTTGTGCTCCCCTGTCTCCCGGTTCCTGGAGACCATGAAATAATAATGGAATATTAATAACAATAATAATAACAATGAAATATTAAAGGAAAAAACAACCATAAATAAGAATTTATAAGGGATTTCTAAGGAGCTAGTATCCTGCTTGAGTGGGTCAGAGATGGATCCCCAGAAATGAGCAGGGAGCCTTTGACAACACCAAGATCTTGCTAAGCAAGGTGGCCTTAAAAGAAACTGAAGGCAGGGATACTTTGTGAGGCAAAAAAGGGTGTTAGGATGGAGGAACCCCTTTGGGCAGCAAACCCACCATCATCCAAATAGCTGTTTAGCTTCTCTGACAGCATCTTCCAGCAACCTATTCATCTTTTATGGATGAAGGGCTGCAAACTCGCCCTCCCTGTTTCCAGTTTTGTTCTTAAACACTGTTCCATCAAAGAGATCTATGAAAGGCTCAGTTCCCAGCTGACAAGCTATCTGTTTAAAGTTTATATGCCTGGGAACATTCACAAAGACTTATTAATGGGAAACCACTGAAGGAAGCAAGCCCATGTGCAGCCACTACACAAACATGTCTCCATTATCATTTACTGCTCCCCAGCTTGGCAAAGCAGCACATTCTCGCTCCTCCTCTCATCCTCTCCCTGCTTCAGTGCTCAAAACTCATTCCCCACCAGTGAGATCAGGTAGGTCTGAGGGGCTGGCAGAAAGGGACAAGACAGCACATGGAAGTCTACCTCACCTGGAGGGTGAAGCTGGATACACAACTTACCCTAGTGCTCCAGTTGCAATGACAAGGAGGAGCATCATCTAGGAGATGCCTGCAGTGGATGGCTCTTGTTGAGGATCTGCATCTCCAGCATGAAGCACAGTGCTTCAGTTTGCGTGGTTGGGAAGCAGCTCCCACTGCAATGAGGTGGATGTGGGAATGGCAGTCAGATGTGACTTTGGGGAATCAAAGGAGCAGGCAAGCTTAAGCTGGAGCAAGGTGAAACCACCTCCAATGCATACTGATAATTTGGAGCATTTTAACCCTCTCTGCAAAGATCCCAGAAGAAATATGGATGGTCTGGGTGGAGGAGGAGGGTTGGGGTAAAAAGGGCTGAGGTCATGTAGAGCAAGAGGCTCCTGCCTGCCCCAGGAGGCTGCTGCAGGGCATCCTGCATCCCAAGTTCAAGGCCTAGGGTGAAAGTCCAGGCATGTTGCTGCCATTGTGTGGCAGGAGGAAGAATAAAGCAGCAGAAACATTAACTCATGGCCTATGCCTCTTGTTGGGGCTATATGCTGAGCTAGTCACAAGGAAACACCCTTGCTCTGGTAGCTTCACAAACCTAGAGAGGGTCCTTCCACCTTTCTACTTGCTGCCCAGGGAAAACCTTCTCCAACACTGGCTTCATTCAGGCTGGGACAATGAAGAAATGAGCTAAAAGCATCCTTCTCAACCCGTATCAGCTAAGAAATGTAAGCAATTGCGTTCATTTATGTGTGCCCAGGGTGATGTTTTACTTCTGGCACACTGAGAAGCAGAGCATGACCTTGGTTCCTTAAAATCAAAGATTTATCAACAAATGCCCTCAAAGCTCATCAAACCAGGCGAGGAGAGGAGCTGAGATGAATGGACAATAAGGGCATCGTTCTTCCCAGCGCACATGTAAATAAATGCAGTGTTTCCAGCCAGGCAATGACATATCAAATGGGGCTGATCCAAGGTAATTGTTTGTGCTTTTTCTGGCTTAAGATTTCCAACCTTGGGGGTTTCCGCCTGGAAGAGAAGCCCTGTTCTTCTGATGAATTCTTCTGGCCCTGCAGCTCATGTTTAGCTTGCCAAGAGGATAAACCAATAAAAATCTAAAAATGAGAGACTGAAGGAAAAAAAAAAAAAAAACAAAACAACCAAACAAACTGATATCAAGCATGAAAAGAATTTCTTTGGGACGAGGGATGGAAAAAACTGGGGCTGTGAATCCCAGATGACTGAGGCTAATGGAGATAGGCAAAACAATGCATTCTGGAGATGGTCAGCAGGGAGCTGCTGGTCCCTCCATCTCTTACCTTATGCTGAGCTCCCTCCACAGACCAGCATCACCATGAAAATTTCATCCTGACATCTCTGTCACTTCTGCTTGCTGCAGGCTCTGGGTTTCTGCATCATCCCTGACCATTTCTGAGATGATCCAAACATCCTCACACCCACCTCTGAGCAGCTGGTGGATGCTTTGGAGCGATGAGACAACAGGGACTGGGATTTCTGCTCTTATCCTTATTCAACCTTGCACTGCTGCCAGTGTTGAGCATCTTTGTCTCAGGGGATGGAGCCACACACCTCTCCTAGCAGCAAGAGAGATGTTTTTATAGACAGGTGAGAGCTCTGCTGTAAGAAGATGGTAAGCAAGTTGGTGCTTAAACCCATTTCTAAGAGGCTATAGAAATGGACAGCAACACCAAGCCCCATTCTTCACCCGCAGCCAGGTGGGAAAGGCCATCAGCAGTAGAGAAAGTCATTCCCCAAACACCCACAAATCCATCTAATCTGACAGCCTCACAGCAATTATCTGATGCCGCCAAATTCAGCAGCTGCTGGGAAATCCCACCAAAATTTACAGACACCTCTGTGTGTCACGTGGATTTTTGTGAGGACACAAAGGATGCAATTTTTGGTGTCATTCCATTTGTTTATGATACTGCTTCCTTTGATAGGTTCATTAAATTTTTTAAAAAGCCCTTTTATTGAGTTATTGCCTTATGAACAACCCTGCCAAATGTCGTCTTGAAAGAAATCAAGGTAATATCAACGCTTTATGTCAATGCAGTAAAAGCAAAATAATGTTGTTAACTCCTCAGAGTCCACAGGTGGTCCTCTGCATGGATGCAAAGAATAGATCCACCATATACATGTTAACACGAACCACTTACTACTGTGCATCAGCACCTTCTATGGAGCCCAGGTTTGGATTTCAGTGGGAAATATCCCCATATATAAGCTCAGCTCAGTGTTCACTGTGAGGTTCTCCGCCTGTTGGGAAGGGTTTTCTTAGGCTCAGGCTCTACGAACAGGTTGGATTGTGGGTTAGGGGATCCCAACCTGGAGCTCACTACAGGGAGACAGGACCAGTGGTGGATCTTACCTAGAAGTAAACTGAAAAAGCAGGCAGACCTCAAGAAGAAAGGCCAGATTTCACAAGGACTAAAGAAAGAGATGTAAAATGGGGTCAGGCATAGCAAGCAGGGATCAAGAACCAGCAGGAGACAGTGGAAAAGGGGAGTAAAAGATCCAGACAGCCTTCCAAGTTCATTGCCTCACCTTGCAACATTGGCGACAGACAGCCCATCTGGCTCAGCCCCTGGCAGCAGGGCTGGGAGAAGATGCTCCAGTCCAGAAAAGCAGTCAGGGACTGAGAATAGACAAGAACAACTGCCCTTAGCTCATCTTACAAGCTCAAAAATAGCCACCCACTGCAATTAAATCATTGGCAGGTTATTCACCGACATTGTCAGCCCAGTGCTAAACTCCTCGTTTGGAAGCTCCGGTCATTGGAAAGATGGTTTATTTGGGGTGAGCTGGAAAATTACAGGGGGCAAGGAGACAAATCACACTGAGATCACCTATCCTGTTGTTTGCTCGAAGTGAATTACACTGGTTTAAATTCAGACATGAGGTTATACCCAGGACATATTTCCTAGATAAATAAGCCACTAGCCTTTTCTACTTGTAACCAGGCAACATGCAGACATGTGGGTGTAGCACGCCGATGAATGTTTATATTGGGTATTGTAACCTTTATTTACTGTTGGACCAGCTCTATTCTCTCATTCTGAAGAAGAAAGGAAGGTTTATTGCCAAGCTGAGTGGCAACGGACTCCTGCCTTATAGCCAAGCCCCACAAGAGGCAAAAAAAAGGAAAGGTATTAGATCTCTCCATCCTCCCCAAGCATTCAGATCAAGGGTCCCTGCCGCAGCTCCTGGCATGGGGAGCAGCTCTTTAAACATTTAACATGCTAAAATCAGCAGCAAGCGAGACAGAAAAATAAAAGAAACACCCAGAGCAGCCTGATTTTCCAGCCCTGAGAGACACAAAGCCATTAAACTTTGATGTCCACCCTTCGCCTCCTCACTGCCTGGCTCTGATCTGATTTAGCAAACACACGGTCCCAAGAACCAGGACCTGCCATAGGCAAGATAGGAAAGATGATAAAATAAAGGTATCAGTGCCTGGGCACAGAATGTCGAGACACAAGATCCCAAGAAAAAGGTGGTTTCTTGGGGTTAGTCTTTTCTTTCTGTGCCAGATCACGTCCCTTTCACCAGCCCTGAAAGATTGCCAGGTATAAAAGGGGCACCACTGGGGTGATCAGAGAGGTAAGCAGTATGGGCATATATGCCCCCTGCTAAATTATATAAACACAAATAAATATATAAGATATATATGTATCTCATTCNNNATTTTAGTGACATTTTCTCAAAAGGATCTGACAGGAATGATTAAAAAGGAACTTCTTGGTAAGCCAGACACTTCAAGAATTAAAAAAAAAAAAACAAAAAAACCAAAACAACAAAACACATCAAGGAAAGAAAATAGACCTCCAGAATGCTTCAAATTAAGATCCTAGGATTTTTCCCCCCTCCCTTCTTCCCTCTCTCCCTGTCTTCTGCAACTGTCCAAAATTTCCCATTTCATATGGGTTTCTGACACAGGGCAGAAGATTTGGGGGAGTAAAACCATGCGATGAGCAGATACATTTTTCTGGAGGTTTGAATTCAACCAGCAGCATGACCAAGTCACCCACATTCAAAAATAACCCCCAAACCTATGTTTTCCAGCTGTCCTACCAGCTCTGTAGCCCATCAATCTAACAGGAGCCTTGGGCAACCATACATACAGCAAAACAAAGGTTATTTAAGCCCTAACAAGGTGGGGGTCTCCTGTCCCCAGCACCCAACAGCATCCTGCCCCATGACAGAGAGCCTGCAAGGTGTAGGATGGTGCCCAAGGGAGAACACACTCTGGATGCAGACCTTCCACCTGCTGAGGCTCACCGGCACACTCCCCTACCACTGATATAGTCCCTCCATTTTACTCCATCTCAAATTCCTCTTTGGGAATTTCTTTCTCCATTCCAGGAAAACACACTTCCCGGATAAGCAGCTCTAACCAAACATCGCCAGACCATCTGGTGAAATACATCTCCAGATGCAGCATTGGCTTTATGGTAAGCAAGGTGCCTCCAACCCCTGGCACAGCCCACCACCCACCAGGATGCTCCCCCCATCACTGCAGGGGCAACCCCAAACTCTACGGCAGGTACCAGCAGTCCCCATCTCCACACAGCATCACTGCAAAGCCCAGATCTTGGCCAAACTGGACCCTGTGGTCAGAAAGTGACATCTCCACTGCTCCTCCTGACCCAGCTGAGCCACCAAGCAGGCACGAACCACAAGTCTCAAGATCCTGACAGCCCACTACAGCATCCATGCACAAAAGCCATAGATATGGTTATTTATGGAAGCATTACAGTGAAGCCCTTAGGCTGACCAGATGGTGGGGATGGTGAGTACTAGCTCACTCATGGTTTTTCTCCTTCCACACTAGCAGAGCTGCTCCATGCCAAGCCCATAAATACAAGAATCCTTCCCAAGGCAGAGAACAGGCAGGAGGTAGAGATGCTGGTGGCACCAGCAATAAAACCAGAGGAGATTTCAGCATCTCCCAGTCAGATGGGTACAGCTGTGGGATTCCCTCTTAGGATGATGCCCTTAAAACAGAAGATCCCCATGAACACAAACCAAGCATCCTCACATGCTGATGGGGAAAACCTGCCAGCCCAGCTACACAATGGGGACATTTGGAGGAAAGATGGAGACAGACTCATGCTCAGAGGATCTCCTGGAGCCCTCCAGTCTCTGCAGCCAAGCTGGGGGCACTTAGGGTGGACATCATACACCTGATGCACCTGCTGCAGCTTTAAGGGTTTAATTTTGTACCACCTTGACTCCAAATTGGGGTGCAATTCTTTGCCTGACATTTATCCACTTTAAATATGTTTGGCCTGCTTCTGCAAAGACCTTTCTGGGACACTTTCCAACCTTCTGTCTCTGTTTATCTTGCACCCTTGATAGGGGAAGAGAAAAGAAACTAGAACCCAAGCTCCAGGCAGACAATCTGGTCCCCTCACCACACATCACATCTTCCCCTTCTTGCTGACCTGTTCTTGTTTCTATTTTCTCACCACCACTCTAATGAAAACTGGCCTTTAGGAGACTGAGAGAAGAGAGTTTCATTTTGCTGCAGCCCTGAAAGCCAATTTACCTGCCTTTAGTCTGCCTAAATGGACTTCACCTCTGCAGCATCCCAAGCCCAATTAATATCAGGCTAAAAACTGCCTCATGTGCATGTTTGGGAAAAAATCAAACCATAAGTAGCATTTTAAATAGGAAGTATTTGCTCTCAGCCAGGGATGCAAATCAGGTTGCTGATGCAGGGAGAGAAACTACTTTTTGCTTGGACCAATTTTAATGCCCCATGCCCCCCTTTTTTCTGACAGTCCAGAGATGAAACTTCTTCCAGTACTTCCAAATTCCATGAATGTTTTGGATGCCAAAATGGGTTTGCTGCAAGAAATTGATGGTTCCCTTCAAAGTGTTAAAGAAGGGGGGGAGGTGGGGGATAAGAAAAGCTTTTTCTTTTTTAAAGGAAATACCAAAATAACAGACTGATGACCACATCCCCCACTGCTCCAGGGTGTTTCCATCCCAGATAGGCAGCTCATGAGCCAGCTGCAAGGCACAAGGGCACCCAATGACTTCCAAAACCCTGGGTGGAGAAGCAGGGCAACAGACCCCAGCCCACAGTGGAGGATCACAAGCTGTCTGCCTTCTTTCAAAGGCTGTTTCCTATCCCATAGCTCCACGGTGCCACACAAAAAGAAGACTTGAGTCTTCCTAAAGCCTGGCTGGGAAGGGATGGAACCACACACTAGGTGGCAAGGATCTTGCTGGGGACCTGCTCACCAAGGGGTGATCCTATTTTAGGGTTGGGGGTTATAAATAAGGCCCAAGCTAAGAGAAACCAACTTATTTAACACTTGAATAGAAATCTTCAAAAGCAATCCCCCTGCAAACTCAAAGGGTGGGTGCCCCTTGCAGACAAAGGGTTTCAGGGGCTGCCAGAGAGGTGGAGCAGCTCCATCCTCAGGATTATTTAGAGATAACTCACAGCACCGCCCCAGGATGAAGCAGCAGTTCATAGCAAAACCTCCATTGTCCAAGAAAGCTCCCAGCAACCTGCCACTACAGAAAGAAACTACCTTATCTCCTCCCTTCATTTAGCACCCTCCTCTGTTGCCTAAGCACCTTCCTCTCTCCACCCCTTATTATCTAATTTATCAAAGTAATTAAGCTCAGCTTGAAGCAATTGCTTCTGTGGTGCTGAGAGGGAACCCGAGTGACAAAACAGGCCCAAAGACAGGAAACTTATGAAATACAAAGGACAGAGCTAAATCACTTTCTGTAGGGTTCAGACTGAATGATTTGTTGCTTTCACCAAAAAAAGAAATCTCTGGAAAAGGGGTGCCATGTCCCAGAATCAAGCATTCTCTTAGCTTAGCACCCCTGGAAGGAATTCTGTAGGAAATTCCAAAAGGGGATTTTATTTTGAAAAGTAACAACCTTCCATGGGGATAATGTTTGAATGGTGTAATGCAACATATAATATGAAACCTACACATAAATGAGGCAGTAGAAAAAGGTAGATTAAATTAAAGCATTAATGTCTAGATGAAACATTTTGACTATCAGAATGAAATGAGATTGAAAAGATCCATTACAACACTTCTGCAATAGCAGGGTTGGGTTTTTTTTCATATTAATATGCTTCTAGGAATTTTTCCAGTTCAGTAAAACTGCATGTTCTGCAAGAAAACTGCAGTAGCAACGTCACGAAGTTCCCCATTGGGGGATTCCCTAAATATCCCAGGGACTTGGGGATTTTCATTCCTGCAGGGAGTACTGGCAGAGCCAGCTTGGCACATCCCTGGCACAGACTGGGGATTCCCTGGCTCATCCTGGGGCCACCATCCTGACTCCAGGGCTCCTCAGCCAGGCTGGGCACATTGGGCTTCACACCACCAGAGAAATAAAAACAAGAGAGGGAATCAATATCACAAAAGCCCTCCCAGAATCAGGGAGAAAGGGGATTTTTTAAGAAGAGATGAGCAATTTTCACAGTCTGTGCTGAGCCCATGTCCACAAGCTCCCTTTTGTCTGTCTTTACAGCCTCACCAGGTGTGTTGTGGCAGTGGATAGCCCTGCCCAGGGGCAAACAGAGAGAAAAGAAATATATCCATCCAAATGCATCTGGCCAGTAGACATGTGGCACCAGCTCCCCAGGATGCCCCCCAGATGGTGATGCTCCTCTGCCTGCCAAGTGGCCCCCCACCGCTCAAGCGTGCCACAACTTATCCAGACTCCAAGGGCACAGAGAGAAGCGGTGGGGAAAGAGTGAGAAATCCCTCATGCATTTATTAAAGATCATTTTGGTCACAGCAGAAAATTGCTGGCAGCTCCAGCTCCATCATCTGAGCAGCTGCCATGTGGCCTCCAACCCTTCCCTGCTGGAAGCCAGCCTGGAAATGAGCTGGCCCCAGTACCAGTCCTACCCGAAGGGTGGGAGGAGATTTGTTCCTTGAAATCAAACCCAGTGAATATCCTGCTTGATTTTGCACGGGGAAATCAGTGCATACAAGGTGTCCCCAGAGGAAAGTAGAGCCCTGCATGGTGAGCCTGGGCTGGCACAGGCACCCCCAAGGGCATCAAGGTCTTCTCACAGGGTGAGGACAGACTGGATGAGCAAGAGAAAAATCAGGATGCTTGGTACAATTGTACCAGCCTGGAAACATGGAGGAAGCATCATCTGGTGTTTGGTCCCTTCGAACAAGAATGGCAACAACAGTCAGGGTGGGAGATGATCATCTCTGCCATCCCCACCACCTGTCCAACCTGGCTTCCTGCTGCACTCCATCAGAGAAGAAACCATCATCCAGAGCCTGAGTGATGCCCAAACACTTCCCAGTGCTTCAGACATTGTACTTGTCCTGGATGGCTGCAAAAACACTGTGCAAATGGTCAAGCAAGAGCTGTTAGTCTCTCATTGGTGCCTGGCCAGAGGGAAGGGTGGGGGTACATCTGCCTGGGTCCAGCCCCTGGTCCCCACAGTGGCATAGTGGCTTCTCATGGACATCAGGTACCACCTCACAGCTGGCTGGACACTTCCCAGTGTGGGCAGCATCACCCTCCTGCTTGATCCCCAATGCATGCCAACACAGCAGCAAGATGCCACTACGTAGCTGGAGCTGTGTTCTGGATGCCCCTTGGTCATTAAGCTCTTCCTCTGTTCCCTGATTCCATCAGTCAAATGTAGGCACCTTGTAGACTCACCCTGTGTTCCACCATCCTGCTCCTGCCCAGGAGTCCTAATTGGGTTGAGGCTGAGCTGATGTCCCAGCCAGTGGACACATTGGCCAGTGTGCAGTGGGCTGGATGCCCTGAACCCATGGCACCAGGGCTGCCAAAGCAAGTCTCACACAGATGGGCAGCAAACTGTCTCCCAGTGGGAGATCTTCATCTTTCATCAGACCAGCTCCCAGGGATGACTTTCAAAGGAAAATCAAGTCTGTGATGGAGAATTTGAGATCCTTCTTTCATGGTGGGAGACACAACAGTCTCCCTCCCTCCCCCTGCCTCCCTTCTTCACCTCCACCTTGCTAAAATCAAATCGAAAAGTCATGGCATGCCAGCCTGCTACCCCAATAGAGCAATTTCCTCTCCTTTGCACACTTCAAAGGTGCTCACAATCTGAGAGCGTCTCCCTCTGGTTTTCTTCCCCTGCAGCTTCTTTCCTCGGCTGGCAGCCTCTGTACTTCAAGCTCCTCCTGCTCTCTCCCTCGCCCACGTAGCTGGAAGAGGGCTGTTCTCGGATGGCAGCTCAGCTCGGCTCTCAGAGGCGCCAGGTTAGCAACCCTCAAGGACTTTTCTATTTTTTTCCCCGATTTTTCCTCTTTTTTTGAGCTTCTTCCCTTCGTGTTAACTCATTTTAGCTCCAACATTCTGGATGCACACCTAGGTGGGTGACAGGACAAGAGGAAACAGCCTGAAGTTGATCCAGGGGAGGTTTAGGTTGGAAATTAGGAAAAAATTCTTCCCCATCTGTTTTGTAAAACACTGGCCCAGGCTGCCCAGGGCAGCGGTGGAGTCCCCATCACCAAGGGGATTTAAACACATAAAGAAATTTGGAGAAATGTGTTCTTTGAAGAGGAAATTTGGGCCAACGACAAATGATTGCTTCTCAGACTGCTTTCATGTTCTGGAGCCAATCCACCAAGAAACTTTATTTGTATATTTGTGGTCCTTTTTAAGTCCAAATCAGATGGAAACAGTGAAAAAACACTGGTCTGACAAAACACTGGTCTGACAAAACTACTCCTCCTGCTCCTCCGGCATTTGACCAGGTAGGGGGATAACAGCTGCAGGTGCAGCCTGAGGAGGGGACCACATTAAACAAACAACCCCAGTATGGGCAACCCTTGGCTTTCTAAGCAGAGTGTCCTCTTTGAAGTCACAGGGTTCTGGCAGAGGGAGGAAATAGTTGACAAAGGTGCATTCCAGCATCAATGGGGCTATAGATCAGCTTGAAGAGCAACTAAATACTTTCTTGGTGGCAGGAGGGCCACACATGTACTACAATGTTGGAAAAGGCTGATGAGAGAAGAAACCAGCCGAAATGGATGGGACCAGGACAAGGTCGGTTCCCCAGTTCATCATCTGTCAGGACCAAGAATCTCTTCCTACTGTTATCTTTCATTCTTCTCAACTGTATCAACCATCAGACTAGGTTAAACCCAGTGTATTAACTGAAAAGGGTAGGAAGCAAAAAGCCAAATAAATCATAGATGCAGATTAATTTATAGGGTTTAAATAAAGCCTTTCAAATGGAGACATTATCCACTGGAAACTCTTAATGAGAAGTTAACAATGTTCTCAGAAGCAGAAATATTCTCAGCATGAAGGCAGGACATCTATTAAAGCCAGTAAAATTAGATGAATGGGGCTTAAAGCTGGTGATTTTTAATGCACCAGTTGGACATTGCGAATTCAAGCTAATGCCGTTTGGAATTAGTTCTGCTCCCAAGGTATTTCAAAGAGTAATTTAGCAGATATTTGAGGGATTAGGAGGAGCTGAAGTTACAACAGATGACATTTTAATTTGGACTGTGGAACCTCAAGGAATGTCATGAAAGGCAGAGGTGACTTCTGCAGACAAGCAGGAGGATGAAAGTTCTATCTGCATATTTAAGATGTTCAAATGCCATGAGTATCATTGGCCTCAGGTGAATAATTTTGGCCATGGTCTTCTCCAGAATAAATGACAACTCACTTATGAAACGACCTTAAAAACTATTTTGACACTGGAGCCAGCACGCTTTGAGTCAGCAGTCAGCATGTTGGGCACTGGAGAGGTACACTTCATTTGATGTCCAGGTAGGGCCTGGAGATGCTGGAAACTGCCAGGGATGCTTTAGCTTCTCGTCCTGAGATCTCGTCAACCCTGATGGAGACATTGAACTGTGACGTGATTTCTGAATCCAAATCTCAGAGGCATTAAGCTTCAAAAATGAGTGAGAAATTAAAACAGCCAATGAGAAGATGCTGGAGAAACCACTTGCAATGAGACATGTGCCCATGCTGGTGTCTCCACAGAGTGACCTTCTAGCAGCCTCTAAAACACAAGTGAGCTGAACATTACCAGAGGGCTTTCAGCTGCTCTGAAAGGACTCCATGTCCAAAGGACACATTATATGTGAGTTTCCCATTAGAAGAACTTTAAAAAGTCTGAACTTTAAAATTGTCAGGAACCGTTCACCCTCCATGGAGCCACTAAACCATGTCACCACCATGGCCATCTCCAATCCATCTGTCCAGAGAGATGGAGAGGGCATCTCAGCAAGAAGACTGAATAGTCCCCACTGAGCAGTGACACTAACAGCTGCTGGTTTTGCTGTTTACAGAAAAAAAAAAAAAAAAAAAAAAAAAAAAAAGGAAGAAAAAATGGGAGAAAACATACTATTTACCCTGTTTCTAATATTGCTCTGGATCAACATATTAATTATTGATATAACTACAGATGAAAGCAGTCTCCCAACACCTCCCACTTCATCAAACTCGTGAGAAGTTTCCATCCATCAAACTCCCTGGAAGGAACAGCTGAAGATGAAGTGTCCAGGTGGAAGAGAAAGTGAAGTGAGAGTGAAGACGACTCTGCTAGGAGAGACGTCCCAGCATCTAAATAAACTGCAGGAGCAGCAGAGCATGGAATGGGTCCTCCGGGACTCACCACTAGCCACAACTTTGAGTGAAGGGTGAAATGACCCCACCATGGGCGCCTGTGAAGTAATTTGGGGCAGGGGGTGGGGAGCATGTGTGAAGGTGACAATATAAATACAAGCTCCTGCTGTGAATCTGCTCTGCCGTGGGTGCTTCAGAATTAGGCAGAGCATTGCTCTGAGGAAGACTGGCTCTGAATTAATAATTCATGTTAAAAAGCTGAGCCATGTTCCTTGATGTGAGCTTGCAGCCTTCCCCCCTGAGCCAGGCAGGAGGGACAATCTGATGCCACCTCAGCCACTGCACCTCTTCCCTGAAGGGCTGAAAAAGAGAAGGAAAACCTCCCATGGCAAGTGGGAAAAAAATATAGAATTCATCTTTAAGCCAGGCAGGCACCGCAGAGGGGATCTGGTCTTGTTCCCTTCCCAGGGTCACTCAGACAAGGAGAGGAAGCAAGAAATAATGATCCTGATGGAACCTCCAGGGAAGAACTAGGGAGACATTGCTCTGCAGTGTAATTACCTGCTCTGGATCATGGCCAGGACGCAGCCTGGTGTCAGGTCTGGGTCCAGATGTGCACCTTTATTACAGCTGAAGTCCAGCCATGGCATTTGACCAATTCCTTCCTTCAAGGGCAACAAAAGGCCAGTTTGAGAGAACTGGAGCAATTCTCATTCTCAAGGGCAGCTGTGCCTTGGTGATCCCCAAGGAAGAAGGATCCACATCACAGGAGCTCCATGTTCACCATTGTGTAACATGGGGCTGCCTTTCCCTCCTGCCCACGCCTCCAGGTACAGCAGACCCCAAGCATCAGTGGTGCCAAGGTTCATCCCAGATGAGGTTGATGGTGAGCTGGGAGACCACATCATCCCAGCATGGCTTTGCAAGGGGCATGGAGACACCTCATTTATTTTAAGCTTCCATTGACAAGGTGGGCAAGACCTTACTTTTGACAGTATGGTTGGAGAATTGAGCACCCATGGGCACCCCAGTTCATGCTGGAAGGACTAAGGCAGGCAGAAGATGTATTATTTAATCTTGTCCATTTGGAGGCAGAAGTTTAGTTCCTGCTCTGATACCTGGCCACCCTACCTCAGTTTTCATTCATCACTGGTGGTGAGGAGGTAGGTGAAATGCACTGCAAGGAGGTGCTACTCTCCTTCCACCTGCTCCCAAGGTAGCTGAATTCCAATATTCCACCTCTCACAAGATCTTTACCCCATTCTTGGTGCCTCCAGATCTCAGTGCTGCAACCACACAAGTCCAAATCTTTCTTTGTCACCTGGAAATAAAATAATTAAAAAAAAAAAAAGGTAGACAACTGCAAGGCATCCAACCCATTGTGGTAGATACTTCCCAGGCTTTGAGACAGGCATTTTTCAGTGCTTCAGGTGGCCAGGCCTTTTTGTTTGCAAAACTTTGGACAAAAAAATGTCCAGATTTTGCTGATGGACATCAGTGAAGTACTTCTAACCATCAAAGCAGTGTAAGATTTCTTGTGGTCATCCAAGGGAAAACCTGAGCCTGGGGTACTTGTGCTCACTCAGAGAGGACTTGGCTTTGCAACTTCACAGGACTGGCCAGGAGGTCTCACCATTTGCTCAGAGAGGAGGTGGCATCTGCCCATGAGTGTCAGACCAGTGGGCCCATCAGCTGTGAAAAGATCTGTCATCAACGAACCACCATTGCCAGGGGAGGAAACCAGAAGTAGAGAGATGATTTTACAAGGCACCTAAGGGAAGAAAGACAAAGGTGTCTTCACATGGTGGGAATCTTTTCAACTGAGAGATTCATTAGAAAGGGCTTCTGCACCACAAAGACCTTCAAGCAGAGGTCCCATTTGGGAAGGATCTCCATGAGATTGAGAGGAGGATTTCTTCTGCAAATGATCGTCCCATGCACAAGCAAAGCGTGGCATAGAGAGGAGCTGTACCATGGCAGGGGAAGCTCCTGGGGAAGGCTATGTCCCAAGGGGAGAAATCCTTCTGTAACGAACGGTCTCCTGTTGCTGCAGGCACTCCTTTGCACATATCATGAGCAACCAGTTTGGCTGTCTCCTCCCAGCTTGTAGCCTTGATCATGAGAACTTGGGGACCCTCCTTTTTCTTCAACAGTGAAACAGTTATCCCCACAAAAAGAAACTCATAAAAGACCTGGTTCAGGTTCACCTGATACCTCACCTGGTGGCCGTGGTCAAAGAGACACACACAGGTTTGGATAGACATTTGGGTATGGACTATTTTTATCTGCTGTTATTGAGGGTGGATGCACAGTGTCTCCAGCGACAGAAGAAGGGTTTCATCATCCTTGTTACACCAAGAAGCCCAGGTGCCATGCTAATTCATAAGAGACTCTTTACCTTTGGGGTTTGTACAATCACTGAATCTTTAGTAGCTTGTCCTCATGAAACCCAATGGCATTTTTTTCCAAGTCTGGCAGATTCCTTTCCTCCTCATCAGAAAATCAAATTTCTTAATAGCAAAGTGAAATAAACTGAGAAGTAATGGAAAAAAAAGGGAAGGATTAAGTTTTCCCAGGGACCTTGATCTCTTTTATCATCTCATTGCCTTCAGAGAGGCAGTTTTCTTTCAATCTAATTATCTAGTGGGTATCTGTTGCCTCTCACATATCCCAGCTTCCATCAAAACAAAACAAAACAAAACAAAACAAAACAAAACAAAAAAGAAGATAAATCCCCTGTTATTGTTTTTGTGATGAGAAATTCATGCTAATAACTTAACATTTGGGAAATAATTTCAGTGAGTTTACCTTGTTTTCCTGAGAGATGTCCCACGGGAGCTCTGCAGTGGAAGAAATGGCCACAAGGAAGAGAAGGTTGTTGCTAAGAAGAAGAAAGGGATATGCACACCTAAGATACTTCCTTCCTGAAGGACTTAACCCAGGTGTTCAAAAACTGAAATCCTCATGAGGCTTTCCATGACTTGTGGCCAGTTTTGGGGATGACTTCCAACCAAGCTTCTTCAGCACTTGGCCATGAAACAGAGAGGAGACAACTGGGGGGAAAAAAAAAAAAAGGAAGGATTGATAAAGGCATGAGGGATTTATTAAGGAAGAATTTCCTGAGGCCATGGAGGAGCAACAGCACAATATGAAGACTCTGCAGCAAGATGTGATGGGAGCAAGGCAGAAGATATGTGCCCTTGAGAAAGGAGATGGTGACAGCAACACAGGAGATGAGGGAGTGCACGGGGAGAGTTGCGGCAGGCCAAGAAGATGGTCCTGCTGGAAAAGTTGGACTCAGGTAGAAAGCAATGGGAAGGGACAGCCATGGGGATCAGGACAGCAGGCAGCACGTGGTGTCCTGCCCTGCCTGGGGATTTTGAGGCAGCAACATCTGGTGATGCATGTAATTACACAGCTGAGCTTCCCTCTCCAGAAACAGCTCAACATCTCTCTCATCAAGCCTGACATCATCAGGGACACGCACGTCAACTAGGGACGTATTCGGTTGCCTGTAGGAAATGCTGAGCTCTCTCTCGGGCAATAGCATGATTCAGGCAACTGATGATTTGAGAAAAAGACACTGAGACTGTGAAAATACAGGAGGAAGGAGAAATCTCCAGACGCAAACACCCTCCAGTGCCTGTCCCCCTTGAAACTGAGCTTCTTTATTGTCCCAGCGCATCATGTGTAAGAGCATCCATATCATGAGGACACCAAGGTACCTCTTGGAGCGTTAATTTGCACTCACCTCACACCAGTCAGGTGAAGGGGAAGAAGGCCCTTTTTTGTTTTGCCATCTTGACAAAGGCCTAGATAAATCAGTGCCAGCCATCTTCCATGTGATTGGCACATTACCAGCAATGTACCCAAGAGATGCTGCATCACTGAATATATCACAGGAGAAAGGGGTGTCTTCTCTTCTTGGTGGCTACTTGTCACTAATTTAATACAATAACTAGACGTTAATTATTAAAGCAAATACCTTAGTGCCTCTTACCAATAAATGTGACACTCGGAGATATGCCTCTTCCTGGGGTTGCTCGAGCCCTCTCTTCCTGGCATGAGGAGCAAGACAGGTTTCTTGGACAACTGTATTTATGCAGCATCATCTGCAAAGATGGAAAGACCATTGAGTGTCTGTGTCCAATGAAAACATTTGGAGCTTGGAACAGGTTGATTCACTCTCCCCAGGAGGAAGAAGCACTGAGTTGGGCTAGCAAGGGAGACAACGTCCTGCTCTGAGCTGACCATACTACATCAGCAGGAACATGAGGACAAGACCTCAGCACAAAATTGAGATACGCTGAGAATAAAATTAATCAAGGACACTACGGGATGTGGTGTGAAAAAAGTATTTAACTCCCTGCCTGCCAATCCCTGCAGCCTGCTAATGAGCAAACAGCGCTGGGCAGCTCATTTATAAATGAGTATTTGACCTGGTTGGTGCTTCTGAGAGCTGGTGGGAAGCAGTACCTGCCAGGAATGCTGAGATGGCTCCAAGTCATGCTGGCAGGAGTGAAAGGTGGAAGAAGGACATGGCTTGAAAGCAACTCAACTTGATGCTTGCAACCCCAGTGGGAGCTTGGAGAGAAGAGCTTATTTCTTCTCCAAGACCATGACAACCTGGTGAAATTTTCCCAGGGCTTCAGGCATCTCCTTGTCACTGATGTTCCTCCATCTCAGGGGTGTCCTTCAGCTCCACATCCCATCCCTAAATGCATAACATATATAATCAATCAAATTTCTCATTGAAAATATTTTGGTCCAGAGGAATGATGGTCACAGGTAGGAAAAGTTGCAGCATGCAACAGGTAGAGTGAGAAACGTGAGAAAAGCCCAAATTTATTCAAAGAAGATGGAGAGGAAGGGAGAGATTTTACAGTTAGATTGACAGTGATACATAAGGGCAAGAGAGAGAATGCAGAAAAGAACAGGCATAGATTTATATTAAAAAATATTCCAGATAAAGAGGGGACAGATAGATGAATAGTTATAAATGGATTAGATAAATAGACTGTAGAAAGGGAAAGGAAGAATATGAAAAAAAAACAAGCCAAACCAAAACAAGAAGGAATGAATATAGATAGAGCTTTATTTCCCAAATAAATCCTGTTCTCTCTTTTCAGTCTTTGCTTTGCTGACATAAAATGCATATCCTTTGACAGATGGGTAAGAGAAATGATAAAAAAACTTCCTCACCTGCCTTCCAGCCTTTGGTAACCACACTGCCAAGTGTTCGCTCCTGATCCACAATGAACTCAGGGAATGACTGTAACCCCAAAGTCACCCAAAACCAGAGGCAAAAGTTGCTGCTTTGCTCCTGGTACACCTCCTTGCAAGGAGAGGTGCTGGGGTTCTGAGATAGGCAGAGAAAGGTATTACTCCATCCTCCATGTGACTTGGGTGAGGAACATGTGTGCCTCCACAACTTCATCTCTGATGAACACTCAGAACGCCACTGGTAGTGGGCTTTTACAGCATTTACTGCTGCTTTATTTCTAGGCCACAGGAAAAAGAAACAAAGGGAATTTCCCTCTAGAAGGTGGAAATACCACATGAAGATGAAAACCACGGAGTCATAGAATCATTTAGGTTGGAAAAGACCTTTAAGATGATGGAATCCAACCCTTAACCCAGCACTGTCAGGGCACCACTAAACCATGTCCCTCAGCACCACATCTCCATGGCTTGGGAACCCCTCCAGGGATGGGGACTCCACCAGTGCCCTGGGCAGCCTGGGCCAGGCCTTGACAGCTCTTGTGGGGAAGAAATTGTTCCTCGGGTCCAACCTAAACCTCCCCTGACATGTTCTGAGGCTGTTTCCTCTTGTCCTGTTGCTTGTTCCTTGGGAGAAGAGAACTGATCTCACCTGGCTCCAACCTCATGTCAGGGAGTTGTGGAGAGTGAGAAGCCTCCCCTAAGCCTCTTTTTCTCCAGGCTGAACAACCCCAGGTCCCTCAGCCACTCCTCACAAAACTTGTGCTCAGATGGATGGATAGAGAGAAGGGGTTGGCAATCATGCACCCAGTGGGCACCATCACCCTGACACAAACCAGGTTTGATGCATACGTGCACACATCTTTTGGGATCAGCTTAATCAAAATCACCTTGAGTCATTTTGCATTTGCTAGAGGCTAGGAGAGTGCACATGTATCTTGAGGGGAAAAAAAAAAAAAAATCCCTTTTTTGCTAATACAAGCCTTCAGGGGAAGCAAGCAAGTTCAGGGTGCCTCACATGGGGCACAACCAGCCTGGGGAACTTACTGCCATGGGATGTCACCAAGATTGAGAGCTCTACAAAGAAAGAGTTATTGAGAGAGATCCTGCCATAGAATCTATCAGGAGGGACGGGCAGACAAACATGGGGAGGGTTTAGATGTGTGCTGTGGGATTTCTGACCTACACGTGAGATGCAAGATTTGATGGCAGAAAGGGTCTCCAAAAACACTTGCTACACCCTGGGGGCTTTGCTGATGCTGCCAGGGTGGGAACACAGCTTCTGAAAGAGACCCCAAGGCTAAACCATCACAGGGAAAAATTAAACCCTGCCTCCCTGCCCAAAATCACCTGCAAGGGATTTAGTCTAAATATATCTCCTCCATCACAGCTTGTATTTTGAGCAGCACATTAATATGAACGGCGGGACGCTGGTGGCAGGGGAGGGATGAGTTGGAGTATCATGGGCAGGCATGGGCTGTCCTCAGTGTCCCTGTGGGACCCTTCTCTATGGGGTGTTGATGGGGTGTGGAGGGCAGGGAGAGCATGGGAGAGAGCACGCGTGGGGGTTCTGGAGCACAGGAGGGGGTGTCAGTGCAGAACTGGAGGTATATTTAGGTGCTTGGGGGTGGGAAGAAAGAGGGGTGTGCAGCGGGGGTGGCTGCATGCGTGAGTCATGGCCCATGATAGTAGGTATAGAAGATAGGTTGGTGGGATGCTGGGGATGTCCCCAAGGATAGGCCTCAGGGGGTGTGAGGGGAGGCAGATGCCTTGGGCACTCTTCCAGGACAAGATTGCTCCTGGTAAGCCAGAGTCACCACCCCGCTCATCATCTTTCTGGTCCAGGAAGTGGGGCAGCAGTCCTGGCTTGCTCTGCTGGCAATCACATCTTCGACCTCCAGAGATGCAAGCTTACTCCTGCAAAGTGTGGTGCCAGTGCTGTGGTTGTCACTGCTGTTGGGGTACAGCAGCCAGGCCCTATCCCACAACAAAATAACCTTCAAAGGCTCACGGAGATGCCTAGGGTGGTCTGTGGTGCTCACCTTCCATCTACCCTACAGAAACATCTGAGAAGGACCCAAATGTGTCCCCCCAAAGGAGGGCACCCAGCATTTGTCCCCAGGGTCTGGCTAAAGACAGGCAGCTGTACATCACCCCAGCCATGCAGGAGAGAAAAGCTGCCTAAGCATTTTTCCAGCAAATTTTAGCTAGTCTGCATGAAATATTTTCCAGAGCAGCCCCAGAGACCTGGGTACCCTGAGATTTGCACATGGGCAAGTGCCAGTCAGACCTTCCCCATAATGAACGTGAACTCTGGCCATGAAGCCTGCCAAAACCCAGAGCAGGAAAGAACAGAAGGCAGACAGTGGAATGTGCATCTATAAATAAGTTTGATGGCAATTCCCAGCTTTTATAGAACTGTCAAGTTTCCATGAATCTCAACAGCTACTGAGTGATGCACAGGGCTGGGCAGGACCCACCTGCAGTTGGACATCATGTTTCTTTCATGGCTTAAAAGAAACAAGGGGGTTATGTTTTCTTTCAACACCACTCATCAGGCCTTATCCTGCATGGCCAGCAAGGTCAAACCTTTGCCCTAACTGAGGGCCTCCTGGACTTGATCATGTGTTGATGGAGCAACACTAAGAGACCTGCTGAGCCAAACCTCCTTAGGGAGGATCTCCACGCTACCACCACCAAGCTCACAGATCCTCCAACCCCCCATCAAATTTATATCCAAAACATATTTTCTGAAGGATGCTCTAGTCCTTTTGCAAGGAAAACCTCTCTTGGCACTGGAATCCTCTGTCACTATCTCTGCCCATGCTGGACAAGCAACCAAACTCGTATCAGGTTATTCCAGCATCATTTCCATGGAGGAGCCTACAAAGAGCATCAGCTGGGAAGGGCTTTCTACTCCTCAAAATAACAAGTGGAGATGGCTCCAGGGTGACAATCCACTCTCCAAGCTCAGCCCATCCACAGGAACTACCAGCCTGAAGATCCCAGGGGCGGCTCACAACCGTGCATGAGAAGACACCCACTTCCAGCCCACTTCCTTCACTCAAGCCCTTTTCCAAAGCCCTGCCTATATCTTCATGCAGTTCCCCAGAGCAGGAGGACTCCAGCAGTGGTGCCTCATCACAGCAACCCATCCTCAGATATATTTTTCCCTCTTGCCTATAAAATACTTCAAAAGAAAAAAAAAATATCAGAAGGCATCTTCAGCATGACACAAAGCTTGGAGGAGCAAGAAGAAACTCAAAGCAAGTCTGAGGCCACCATGCCCCAGTACCTACAAGTAAATATATCTCATAATCCCACTCCTAAATGGATTACATTCCTTCATAAAACCAGATGGACCCTGGCTGTCCTCAAAATCCCTCCAGAAACTCTGACAGCCGAAGCCTTCCGCTAATTTTTTAAGCGCCTGCACTCTAATTGGCTGTACCGCGCATTGCTGCGACTGTGCCTCTCGTTTCATCTGCCGAAACAACAAACGCACGCAGTACTCAATTCCCTCCAACTTAAAAGCTGCTTTATAGCCCATAGAGGAAGTGATTACCACTTACATTGCAAACATGCAATACAGAAGCCTTGAATTTTGTACTTTCAAGTGCGCTCATGTATTTTAAACCCCCCTTTTTACTCCGTTTTAAATCAGAGTTAAAGTTTGCCTGCGCATATTGGCTGCACTTTGGTATAATTAAAAACACAGAGTTTAGGATTGTACTTACTTCCATAGTAGCTTCACTGGAGTTGACAAAGTAGGGCTGGGAATGCCACGTGCCCAGCAAGAAATTCAGCTTCAGGTGTCAGGGGACTGATGGCTGGAAGGACAGCTGGTGGCTGTACGTTGATGAGCGTCCCCTTCCTTTTTGCACCTGCCTGTCTATTTCTACACCTATCAGGGAAGAGCGCAATTATTCATTATTAAAATAATTATGAGGGTAATCAGATCAGGGCAACTGCTGGATCCAAATCATCCTCATTGAAGACCCTGGAGCTACAGCTACATGAGTAGAGTGGAGCCCTTCCCTCAATGTTCGGTGCTTGCACCTTGTTTCCATGATAACTAAGGAGAAACAAGCAAAAATCAAGCAGAGTTCAAGAATTGTGTGGTTTCTGGCTTTTTATCCACAATAAAACATTCGGTCTGGAGCCACAGGGCGTGGAAAAGGACCCCAAACCCACCCCGGGCTCTGGGGCCACAGGGCATGGATGAGGATCCCAAACCTATCCCAAGCTCCAGAGCCACAGGGAATATCCAGAAGCAATATCAACTATTGGGGAGGTCCCTTTTCTGTCCTGAAACTCCTTTTCTCTGCACCAGCCAGGAGAGCCAGCATGGGATTTTTCACTCTTCTTCCTCCTCCCCGCCACTGTTTTGGCTGCCTGCTGATTTACATTTTAAGTGACAATCAAATCCCCATCAGAGCTACCGTTCCCAGGGAGTGAGCTGTGGTGGGGAATATTCATTCCCAGCAAGTTGCCTGGCATGAGATGGGTGAGCACCAGCACGCACGGGCAGCCAGCCCATGACCAGCATCCCTGCTGCTTGCTCCAACACGGGTTTCCCCTCCATTGCTCCAGATCCCACCAGGCTGGTCTGTACCATGAACAACAGAAAACAAAACAGGGTCTGGCAAAACAAAACAAAAAAGTGTCTGGCAGCTCACAGGCAGCTCAGGCAGCAACATCCTCCTCAACAAGCCCAGCCAGCCAGCGATAGATGGAGCATTTTGGGATCTGCATTGACCCTATAACCTGCCTCAGCACCTTGCCAGCTCCTCTTTCCACTCAAGGAAAGCTGCTCCTCGAAGCCAGGAGGAGATGCCAGTGTGCCATGCAGCCAATTTTATCTTGTTTTCAATAAGGCGCTTGTTATCCTTGCAGTCTGCCTCAAGGAATGGCTCTGATTCCACCATAGACACTGGGAGCCAGGCATCCTCTAAGCAGCATGGCCATGGGAGCCCACCTGGGACCATCAAGGTCTCAGAACAGCCCCCAAGGCACCTCTGCTCCCCACAGCCAGGCCGCCTTATTGACCGTGCCATTCTTCCACAATTTCTTTTTCCTTTAATTAAATCAGTGGTTTCCAACAGAAAAGCAAACAAGTGTTTCCTTCTGAGAAGTTTCTCCCCACCACACATAGCACTGGTAGCTCCAGTTTCTCCCCTCCAGACCCAGGACACACTCCAGCCCTCCAAACCATCACTACCCTTAAGACACAGGACCTTCCCTATCAGCCCTCTTCATCCTCTGACTCATTACCCCATCACCCATCCATCAAGCTGCACTTTGTGTTTGCCTCAGAACAGGCAGAAATTAAATTTACTCGATTCTCAAGCTCTTGAGGTGTAATTTCTCAACTACTGGAGACAAAGATTCATCCTTTGCCAAAAAAAACCCTACAATCCCTTGTAGCAGCATTGACCAGCAGCAAAGGGGTTTGTTTTTTTTCTGAATGGGAAGGCAATAAAAACAAGCTTAAGTTATTTCTGCAAAGGGCGGGTGAAGGAAGGAGAAATACCTTTTCCTGCTCTTGGCACACTGCTTTGATCTTTACTTTGTAGTTACCATAGTGACAAATAAAAAAGGCATAGGTGGAATAAATTGCTGAACGTTGATGATGTCCTATATATGTTTCTGCAGCACGCACGCAGCAAACATCCCCCAGCTGTTGCGATGTACGCTCAGCTTCCCTGTGGGGCTCCCAGGGAGTATTTATGCTCTGCCTCGCCTTAAGTGGTATTCAGGGACGTCTCAGACACCTAAAGGTCCATCACTGGCATTCCATGGTCCAGAGGAAGGAGGTAGAAGGTTTGGTTTGTCTGCAAAATGAAGTGGTAATATTGCAACATGGTGATGGATCATCCTCCTCATAGGAGACGCGAGTGCTGAGGATGAGGGAGCAATAAAAAGCATATAAAAGAGCAGAGGAAAAGAGCGGGGAGGCAGCCTGTAGCTGATGGTCAATTCTAGAATGTCTCCATCACCCAAGAAACCTTTTTTCCTGACTGCTCTAAGGTCTGCACTAACACAGCATCAGGCAGAAAAACAAAAACAAAAACAAACCAAACCAAACCAACCAACCAAACAAAAAAAACCCAAACAACCCACAAATGTACAAAGACTTTTCTACTGAAAAAATCTTTCCTGGATTCCTTTGCTTTTCCCCTGGTTCATTCACCCTGATGATCAAGCTTTAGGACAGAAAGTTGCTGTCAGTTCAAAAAAGTCCAGAAACTTCAGGGATTCCCATTTCTCCTAGAAACCACCCAAAAGCCGCACTGCCCAAGCCCGTTGCTACTGGTTAATAAGATTTAACAGTCTGGACAACCTTTGTTCTGGCCACTTGCAGCTCCTTCCCCCAACCAACCTCCACCAGTGCCTTAATACTTCTTTTTATACTAAATAAATAAATACATCTGAAATTACTAGTTTTTATGTCCCCATTGGTGGAGCAGCCCAAATATTTGCAAGGTCCTGAGCCTGCATAAAGGCACAGAGCAAATAGTGATGATGCCAGCCCCCATTACACATACACAGAATAAAATATACTAAAAGCCAGAGAAGCAGGGCCAGTGTCAGCACAGCAGAGGAGATATGAGCACTGAAAAGAGCCAGGGCAAAAAGAGTTCCCACCTGGAGGTATGAGGCAAAGGCACCAGGGGTTGTTGCACCCATCTGGCAGGCAGGGAGGTAGGAAAAAAACCAGACATCTCTTTCCAAAGTCCCAAAGAAAGACCACAGAAGATTCCAACTGCTCCTGAGAGCCCATCAACTCCTTTCAACCCAAGAACCTGCAATGACAAAGCTGGGCTTAAGAGATGCAACCAGCCCTGGGCTTTGCCAGGCCCTGACTTGCTTCAATGCTGTTGACACACAGATCTTAAGTCAATCCATGCACGACTAATATGCTACAACTGCTGTGTATTTTGCTTGGCATTTGTTTGCTTTAGTTCTGTTGAATCTCTTCCTGCACTCCCCGGTAAGCTCTAATGATGTGAGGCGGCTGCTGTTGTTGCACCATTACGCCGCGATAATCTTTGGACAATTATTTGCTGGATTCACCCTGTTGCTGGATGAAATGGTGCTTTCGCCAGCTGTCAGTTATATATTTCTCTGAGCTGAAGCCAGACCGCAGGGAACCATCCTGGCAGTAAATTAAGAGTTGCCAATGCCAGGAACATCCTAGAGAAGTATCTCTGGCTTCAGATCAAGCATGGGTTGGGTGAGGTTGGGTCCTTGTGCAATAGGTGATGTCTATGGGTAATGGGAGAGTCTGCACCCAAAGCAGAGGTAGGGATGAGTCCCAGGTGCTTGCACACTTGATTCCTAAAGACACCATTTCTTCCTCAAATATAATTCCCAGTTTTATTTTCACTTAACTCCTAGAAAAAACAAGGCTCAGAAAAGCAAGCTAAGCCAGACTCAAGAAGAGGCAGTGAGAGGTCACAGGTTGATTCGTCGCTATGGTATCTCCTACAAAGGTCACAATTCCCTTGCCCCTCTAGTCCATGCACTGCCCTCCCCAACACACACACCTGTGGGCCTCCCCAGATGGAGGAGACAGCCCATAAATCCAAAATAAATCATTGCAGCAGAGGGATAAACCCATGCAGCTGGTATGTTGGAGGGTCTGGCCTCTGGGTCAAGCTCATGGTGGTGGTAGGGAAATTATCCATCAAAGTTCCCAGCAGAGTTTTGCAGGATAAGAAAGGATGCTTCTGTAGCAGGGAGAGCTGGGGAGATGGCTCAGGCCACTGCATTTAAAGCTTTTAGTCACAAAGACACACAAAAGAGGGACTTCTTTTCATAGTTATTATTTCAAAACAAACCCTCAGAAGCTAATTTGACTTGGGGGATCCTCCTAGAACATTGCAGAGGTAACTCATTTGTGGATCAAAACAGCTGGTACTTTACATGGAGCTTTCATCTTCCTTTGCTGTCTCTGCTGTTCCTGTAATTAGAGACAAAGGTCCTTTGTTTCCAGCTAAACCTCCCCTTTCCCTCTCCCTTCCAGAAGATACCGACTGTTTGATTTTTGATGACCAGCCTCTTTTTTCTTTCTTGGTTTTCCTTTTTTTTTTTTTTTTTTTTTTTTTTTAAACAAAAAAAAACAAAATAAAAAAAAAACCCCAAAAAAAAACAAAAAAAAAACAAAAACAAAAAAAAAACAAAACCAGGCTTGCTCCTGCGTGCCCCATTAGCCTGGTTTTGAGCTGTTATGGGTTTGTTTGTAGCATCTTCTTCCTTGCATCATTAATGTTGTTGCTCATCAGGTCTCCAATGCTGCTCACCCAGCCCATCCGTCAGCATGCTCAGGGCTCAGTGGGTTTCTAACCGGCTGCTCCTGTTTAAGTGTGGTCCAACCAGGCTGGGAGCAAGTGTAGGCATCATTAGAACCTGAGCTCCCACCTCACTCTCTCCTCCCCTCCTCTTTTAAATGGGGTTTTACCTTCTACTTCTTATCCCCTGGTCAGAAATGAGAAAGGAGGCACCTCTCATGCAACTATTTTGCCCTAGGACACATATTAATGGGTTACAGAGAAAACCAACTGCTTACATCTGTTCTCCCATTACCTTCCCATCAATGATGCATGAATCCATCTCCCCAGGTTCAACCTGTCCTTGAAAACCCAAATTAAGACAGGGATTAACAGCCCCACCTAAGCAAGGTCATGTACAGCACATCAGCAGGCACTGTCGCCAATGCCAAAGATGTTGGGCAAGCTGGTGACACAGGGACGAAGCTGTAAAGAACTCTTTTTAGTTTCAGCTGTGCCACTGACAGAAGGAATTGTTTCATTCAAGTGGACATTGTGAGAGGGGACAGCCTGCAAAATGAGATTTCCCAACAGCACGAGGAGGCAGAAAGCTGACTGGCCACCCACCCACCCAGCCTGGCACCATATCCTTGTGTCACCACTTCCCATCTCGCCTTTAATCCTTTACATTATTACAACAGGATATGAAATTGCTGGAGGGGTGAGAGACGAGATACCACTGACATTACACCGTTCACTTTCATTACTCTTGATTAAATGTATCATTCTAATAACTATCTCTGAAGGGCATGGAGGGGCTATACCCATCATGGGCCACAATGATCTCAAAACCTGGCAGCAAGGAGAGCTGGGATAAAAGAAACCAAGCTGGAATGTCCTGCAGAAATACCTAATGCGGTAATAAAATGGGGATCCTGAAGGAGAAACACAAGTCAGTGGACACTGACCTTCAGATGGCACAAGAGTTTGGGGAGATTGACCAGAATCCCAGGACTCTGAGGTGATGTACATGGTTTTCCTTGAACACCCAGTTGTGGGGTTCATGGGATTTCCAGGGAGATGGTACCACCTCCATTTTGTGCTCCATGGCTGGCAACGAGCCCTTCTGCCACTGGTACCTCCCTTCCCATTAACACTTACTAGATGGAAAAAAGAAATGAAATACCACAAGGTCTGGATATCTGGGCAACATCAGGACCTAGGTAACAAACCCAGTCCCCACACAGCATCTGCTCTTTAAATAAAGGCTGTGCTAAAGCATCACCTTTACGAGCTTGAAAATAGGATGCTGCTTTGAATGGCACAGCCACAAGTCCAAACCCCGTGATGCCAGGAGCTCCGTTTCCCCTGCTTAACTAGGAATCACCATAATATGGATCAAAATCCTGAAGAACCCAAAAGCTCAGGAGATGACAGAACATCCTTTGCACACCCTGCAAGCAAGTGCAAGCCTTGTTTCCTCATTAGGAAAGGATAATGGAGAAATTGGAGGGGATAAAAGCAACCAGGGAGCAGCAGAAAATACCTGATATATTAAAACCACCAAGAAGCCTTGTTACTGTGACGGGTAAATATCACTGTTTCTGTACAATGGGCATTTGGTCCTGTCCTGTCTCCAGCAGGATGAGCCAAAGCTGGTGAGAAACAGGGAGTAAAAGACTTTTTACTGGTTGGCATGGCTGCCTTGCTACGAAAGGAGAAAATACAGCGGCGAGTTTCAGAGCAGCAGGAGTTAAAATGTTCTCCTCAGCTGTCAGCACCATCCAGTCTCCTATGAAGTTCAGGAAGAAAAAGAAAGGGGGAGAAAAAAAAAAAGCCTGACAACATCAAATTAAAATCGGCAGCCGTCCTTTTCTCCCATTACTTTAAAACATGAGCTCAGGCAGCATCCTGCTTGCAGGGAAAATCAAAGTGATTTTACTCCCCTGAAAAACAGATGCTTGAGGGTCCGTCACATCAGAGGGGGGATGCAGCCATGGTGGTACCCTTTGGTCAAGGCACCCTCACACAAGTTATCAAATAAGCATCACCATCAGCTGCCTCCATCCGCGGTTAAATCAAGCCCAGTTATGACAGGTGCAATTTTTATATCGCAGTTTGGCTTTTATTGCCATCGTAAATGGTCCAGCTGGCATCAGGCTGGCGGTAGTTCATAGTGAGAGATGCACTGAGAGAAATAAAAGAGGGAGAAGGGCTTTTTTTAAAATTTCATGCTATGCCTGAAATCCGTCCCTGCATGGCTCAAACAGACCCCAGAGACAAGGCTGGCAAAGGGAGAAACCAAAATGTCATGGGGGAAGATGCTTCCACACATCTGCTGTTTGACCTCCATCAGCAATTCCAAGGAGTTTGCATCATCCCCCATGTCTGGGTCAGGAGAACAGGGATGAAACATTTTGCCTAATGAGGGGCTGCAGCTGACAGCCTTTGCAGTTCATCCATAAAGCCAAAGAGGGTGGGTTAGAAAGTGGCCCAGAGATTGTCACCAGGAGATGGCTTGTGCCACCCAGCCAGGTGTAATGCATGGGAATGAGCATCCTCAAAGGCAACATTTTAGCTAAATACTTCACCACAAAGCCCAAAGGATAAATCCTGCCTGGGGCTGATGCTATTTTAGCATCTCTTGCTCTCCCTTGCTTGATCCACAGCCCCCAGGGATTGAATGCAGGGATCCGATTCTGCTTGTTGCTCATTGTCAGCAGTCAGGAGACAGTCAAGAGCTGGTACCTGAGCCAAAGTTCCCTCCTCCCCAGGTTACTACCGAGCTCTTCAAATATATCAAATTAATTCTCATCCCACCCAGCACATCCCAGAGACAGATGTGGATCATAGAATCATTTAAGTTGGAAAAGACCTTTAAGATTATTGAGTCCAGCCATTAACTCAGCACTGCCAGGGCACCACTAAACCAGTGTTCCTCAGCACCACATGTCCAAGGCTTGGAAATCCTTCCAGGGATGGGGACTCCACCAGTGCCCTGGGCAGCCTGGGCCAGGCCTTGACAATCCTTGAGGGGAAGAAATTGTTCCTCATGTCCAACCTAAACCTCCCCTGCTGCAAGTTGAGTCTGTTTCCTCTTGTTCCAGTGCTTGTTCCTTGAGAGAACAGACCAACTACGTCTAAGTGGAACTCCTTTAGGAGTTCCTTCTCAAGGAATGTCCAGCCTTTCTGGGATTCCTGTGCCCTTCAGGACAGCCTCACAAAACAAAGCCTGCCCTCTGGAATTCCAAGGTGGTAGTTCTGCTGAGCTCCCTCCTTACTTCTCCAAGAATCTTAAACTCTATCATTGCATGATCACTATGATCAAGTTGGCCCCCAACCAACACATCACCCACAAGACCTCTGTTTTCAGACAACAGCTCCAGAAGGGATACAGAGAAGTCAGGATCAGCTGAGAAGTGAGTCTAAAAACCCACTTGTCTCACCAGCCTAGAAGAGGACACCTTCTCCTGTAGAACCACCAGGCATGAGAAGAGCAGAAGTTTAAGAGCAAAAAGCGAGGGCAGCTCCGTAACCAACTCCATGACCCACTCCTGCAGCAGGGAGGAACTTGGACCACTGCAATGGGAGATGCTTTGCACTTCAGCCTGGTTTTAAATTAACATGAGAGCTTTTCAATTAACTCAGAGGACTGGGAAAGGCCAACCCAGCCCCTCCCCAGCTATTTAGAGCCAGTTCAAGGAAAAAAAAAATTGATTAAAAAGCAAACGTAGCGGGAATCACCCTGTTTACCCTCACAATCGCACAGCTCCAAGTAAACCCTTGGAGGAGGATGAAGTGTCTCGGCCGCTGCTGTAGAGCATCACAGCAGCTGGTGTGTGGAAAGGAGGAAGAGATTTACTATCCCTGGTGCTTGTGATTCTCCTTCCCCACCCCCTCTTTTTAAGGGGGGGTTGGGGGGGGGAATCTGCACCTCCCCATGATGCTGCCTTATTAAAAAAAGCGACAATTAGTCATTTGAAGAAGTAACAAAGAAAGCCGGCATCGGAGAGGCGCGATTTGAATTTCAATGTGCTATGGGAGGGATGGAGAGCCGAGGCTCTGGGAGGAGAGCTGCCAATCTCCCTGCAAAACCCACGGCCTCCCCTTTCCAATCCAGCTCTCTCTACTTGGAGACCCAAATATAGCTCACAGCAAACACCCTGCTCTATCTCCCCCAAAATTCACCCTGACTTGCTCCTCTGTCTCAGATCTCTGCCAGATTTCGGCATGGGTGCTTTGCACAGGAAACTGTGCAAGAAAGAGATCAGCTTCCCTGCAAAGCTGCATTGCTATTAGACATCATGTGCAGAAGGGCTGGGGGAGGATCTCAAAATCCCACCCCAAGGCAGCCAGAACACAACAATCCTGACCCAGAGACCCTGAGCCGCTTTCTGGGTCTGGTGTCCAGGGATGCAGCACTGGGGATGGATGGATGGATGGATGGATGGATGGATGGATGGATGGATGGAGGGGTAGGAAGGACATAGTGCTCAGCACAGAGATCCCCTTCCCCACAGCTCTCTATCCTTCAAAGTGCAATCCCTCCAGGGATTTTTAAGGGAAAATTAGGTTGAAGGGGGCTGGCAATTTAATATAAAATTTATATCTTACCTAGTATCTCACAAACACATTCATAGTCTCACCCTATTTCATGCATTCCCTAAGTCCCTGGCTCCGGTTTGCTAGGAAAAGTCCTAAAATATGTCCAAGATCACCCTAAAGACTCAAGCTCAAACCCATGAAAACAGAAGCCAAATGCATTTCTGACCACATCAAAATGAATTCAAGGGGGTATAAGGTGCTATAAACCGCTCTTAAGCCAACACCCCCACCAGAGATAAGCCCCAGAGCCCATCTCACCCTGGAAGGAGGCTGGGGGGAGGCTCCCAGCTGCTGGCCCTTCTCTTAAAGCACAGTTCACATTTTACCCAGGACTCAGCTCTGAATTCAGAGGTGGAGGGAGAGCCACCAGTCAGAGAGAATATCAATGCGGCCCCACAGACCAACAAATGAACAATACCTTTATTAGCATCTTGCTTTTATTATAGGTTGCAGGGATTTATTCCCCCCTCCAACCCCTTCATTGCCTTTCTCCTCCTTGACTTCCCATGAACCATGACATTTACGGGACTAGATGGGCAAGATGACTTTGCCCAGCAGAGCCACCCTGGGGACACAGGTCCCCCTTCAAGGAGGGCAGCAACCAGGTATGGCAGAGAAATTGCAACAGCCAAGAAGGGGATGGAACATTTCCCTTGCCATCAGCAAAGTGTGGGGGAAAAAAAACATCTGACTTCCAAAAGCTTTTGCTTCCAGAGGAAAGCGTTGAGCTGGGGGCTCACCACCCTGACGAGCCAGACATGGCAGATGGAGGGACGACAAGCAGAGCTAGACATGTTCCCCAGCACCAAATATAGGACCCCCATCTTCTCCCTGCCTTGCAGCCAGCCTGTTTACACCACAAATAAAAAATACCTGATTATTGAGCATCCTTTCACCCCTGCATTCCCAATACCGCATCCCCTCCAGGGACTTTCCATGACCTCCAGCATCTTCAGCTGCAGTGGTGAAAGCTCCTTCCCATCCCCACAGGCTTCTCTCAGTACCCTGCAGCCCAGGGGAAATGGAGATGCTCTGTGATGTATTTAAAAGCAAGCTGACCTCTTTAGCCATGCATGGCTGCTGCTGAACAGCCATCGGGCCAGGGAAACATCTGTGCTTCTCCCTCCTAGGAGATGCCAACAGCCTCTGGGTGAGGCTGGGGTGCTCGAAAGGATCAGGCCCAGATGGAAACTCAGGAAGTGGCTGGGGGAGTCACACTTGAGAAAAGGGTGCCTGTAAAATATCAGCAACGTGCCCAACCTGCTGCTGGGATCCCCAAGGAGCAACACGACTTGTTTGCAAACCCCAAGGTTTAATCTCAGAGTAAAAATGGAATTTTAATTTTTTTTTATTGTTATTTTTTTTCTTCCCATCCTGTAGGTGAGACTTTGCATTTAGAGGAAAGAGCAGATTGCAGCTTTTAATTAAAAACTCAAAGCCTTTTCCTGCTTCAAGTTGCACTCGGAGCAATCTCTAAACAACGTTCAGCAGGGAGGAAACAGTACTGACTGCAGCTCTGTTTAAAAAAAAAATAAATAAAATAGCACAAGCCACAGAACAGGGAGTTCTTCCAACAATCTGTTTTCTGTACCCTGGAAAATAATAGCAGCCCATATGGAAAGCCCACACAGCTATTTTCCAGGTGCTTTGTATGGCGTGAAATCCACAGAATAAATTACCTGTGTAACAGGGTGGGGGGGATTTCTGGGGCTATGTTTATTTGCTGCATCTTGTTCCCTTAGGCTGCAAACATGCAGGATTTTCCTCTCTGTGGGAAATGTCACCCAGCATCGCCGTGGCAGAACCCTGTTTCCAGCCCAGCTGGGAGCAGCTGAGGAGGGGTGGGGGAGAAAAAGGTTGAAAAATATGTTCCAGGCATATCCATTCTCAGGGTGGTGAAATTTAATGGGTTTTTTTCCCCTGTGTTGCTTATTGAAGGTCTTTACAGGACGCCTGGATCTTACAGGTGAGCTGGCATCACAGAGGGTACCTTTATGGGCAGGGCTGAGGGAGCAAACCCAGCATTAAAGGGAAACTAAGGCACTACACCTGCAAGGGATTGGCTTCAGGATGATTCTTAAAATCACATACATTAAGGAGACCAGAGTAGCTAAACAAGCAATGAAAATATTCCAGTTCTTGGAGATGCAGCAAGTTTGGCTGGCCCATGTATAAAACTCTTAAGCCTCTTGCAGGCACACAGGGTTTCTTCCTTGCAGCCAAAAAACACCCCCCAGCACCCCCTTGTGCAGCCAACCAGCTCTTCTATTCAATGAGGTGACAGAGGACACTGGGACATGCTCCCAAAGAGGATGCTCCTCTTGGCTGGACATTTCCCAAGCACTTTGGAAAGCTGTTTTCACTCAGAATGCACCAAAAGGCACATGGTGCTTCTGTTCTCCTTCTGACTCCACTCTTAAACTTGGGAGGATTATTTTATTTATTTTATTTTATTTTATTTTACTTTTCCTAGCCAAAACACCATCAGTTTGAATACATGCTCAGGCTGCCTGAATTTCCTCTTCAAACAACTGCAGGAGGTGGAGCAGGTCCTGGCACAGGGTTACCACCATCTTGCAGCATCAAGCAACAACTAAGAATCCTCTGCATCTCCCTTTGAACTCCCTAGACAGGCTCTGAAAAGTTTAATCCTTTCTCTTTCTGGTTTTTCATCCAAAGTGAGCAGATCTCTATGGCCAGAGCCTCCAGAACAGGCTTTTCTCCAGGTCCTGGGATGCTTTCATCTCTTGGATGTCACATACGTATGGCAAGGACAGAGCCAGGCTCCCACATCCCAAAATATTATTAGGGGTGCCCCTGCAGAGACTGCTCAAGTGGGATGCAAAACATATTTAGTTCAACAGGGAACTGAAGTCTTTTCAACCTGATGGGAAGAAAAACAAGCCTTGTCTTCTGGAGAGATGTGAAAATGAACAAGCTGGTTTGAGTTCTTCCTCCCTCAAAAGCAAAACATCCAAAAGACAGCACAGCAAAGACCAGCACAAACTCAACGCAGAACTTTGAGCTCCCACTCCTCCTCCTGAAACCCACTGATGTGTTTCACCCACCTCCCCATCCTTAAGCTGCTTACTTACAGAAGGATATACACAAATCCAGACAGAAAATTAAAACGTTGGGTGGGGGGATAAAAAAGACTAATTAAACTACAATCATCCCGCGCTGCAAAATCATTTCAGGTTTTCTGAGCTCATAAATCAGAGGATGGCAGCAGGGATGTGTGTCCACCTGGTTGATCTCTTACAGCCCTTTACCCAGCATTCCAAACAGATGATGTGATTAGAGGAGAGTAATTAGAAAGCTATAGCATAATGTTTGTTAATTTTTTAATGTTAACTCCCCCTGCCAGGGCTGGAACACATCTAGGGGGGAATCTACAGCTCCAGCATCTCCCCCAGGTCGTGGGTATACAGGGAATGAGCGAAGCCTCTGTAACCCAGCCAGCAAAGAGACATTTCTGCCTCAAAACAGCAGTGTCCACTGGTCCCCCATTTCACTGCATTAGGATGCTAATGGGTGAGCTGCCAGGCTCTGCCCTTGCACTTGCTCACACTGAGCCATCCTGGTCCCTCATCCCTGTGCTGCCTGCAAGCAGGTCTTGCCCCATCACCCACTCCAAATCCCTCCTGCCACAGCACTGAGCACACTGAGGAACATCCTCATGGGGCTGACTTGGAAGATCACCATTCACAGGTCCAATCTGACCCTCTCAGCCTAGCAGGCATTGCTTGAGCAAGGACCCCATCCCACAGATCCAAGTTTGGGGTCTGGTTCCTACATCACAGCAAGATGGGAGAAGTACCAAGCAGCTCCCATGCATAGCAGCAGCCACATTTTGGGAATGATCAGCTCCTAAAGAGCTTCAGACCTCCCTCAGACAGTGAGAAAACTAGATTATGCAACTAACCCACTCCTGGTGGGCTGGAGGGGAGAGCAGGGTGTCCCCACATGTCAAACACGCACCATCCCCCCCTCCCCCAAAGAAGGGGGACACAGTGCCACTGGGACAAGCCACAGAAAGACACATTCCTTTCCTGGGCAGGACTACTACTGGGAATGCTCAGCAGCCTACAGCCCCACACCACCCCAACCCAGCATGCCCCCCCAACCCAACATACCACTTACACCCATCTCCCCCTTACCTACACCCCACTTGCTACTCAGTACCCCAGTTTTAGGGGATTCAGATGGCACACAGGAGGGTCCCTCTAAGGAGACACAAACACACACTCCTGGGGCTCTCAGAGCACTACAGCTCCCTTAAAAATACAGCTGCCCCCAGTCTCCCCCAGCACCTCACAGATGCCAGTGGTTGAGGTCCTGCCCCTTAGCCCACTCCAGCTACTGTAGCCGCAGCAATTAGAAAAATCCCAATTAAAAAGCTCAATTTCAGGCCTTTAAATACACCAACAACTATGTGGTGGCAGCAGGATGAGCCTGGGTCTGCATCCCAACATACAAAACTGAGGATGCTGAAAGTCAGGGACAGGACCAGAGGATGGACAAGCACTAAGAAGTCTTTTTTCCTCTACTAAGTGACTTTTTCTGTCCCTGATGAATTAAAAATGTGTGACCACTCTTTTTTTTAAACACAGGCAAGAGCCTGTAGTCCTTGTTTCCCAGTCCTGAAGTGATATGGCTGGTGGAAAAATGCTCAGGCACATCATTTTGGGCACCTTCTGACACCTCTGTTTCCTCCTTTGGAGTCATTCCACTGTGAATAAGCTGCACCAGTTTCCCCCTGAGATATCAACCTCTCTCCTAACATTGATCAAAACTGGGCACCAGAATAACCTCATGGAAGGGAGGATGGGACAGACAGATGTATGCAGAGCTCCAGAACTCCCCAGAAGAGCTACCAAGCAGCCCCTGCTCCTAACACCTCACTAGGGAGGGACCAGCATGTATCTCCAGGGTTAATATTATTCTCATTTTTGGGTGCTGGCTGGCAAAAAAAAAAATCATTTGAGCCTGGGGGGACCCCCTAAGCCCTCGCCCTGGGCAGACCCTGGGGAAGATGCTCATCTCCAAGCTGCCTGTCAATCTCAGCACTGAATTTACAGAATAAAACCAGCCCAGGGTGTGAAGAATTTAATAATACAAGCTGTTGCATGACAAAGCCTGGAGAGTAATATCCATATTACAGTTATTATTAAATCAGAGCAGCCTCCTATGTTTTGCCCTGCCTGTAATTTAAACAGATCCTTGGCTCTTGTTGGGTGGTTTCACAGGGAAAAAGCCAAGAGTTTTATCTGAGGAACCATTAAAAGTTATAGATGAGCCTCTTTTCTCTTTCTAAATCAAAATCTAAATATGAAAAAACAGATATTTAAAATATGCTATATGTTTTTTGTAACCTCCTAGCGCTGGTAAGGACTCTGCCACTGCTTTGCTGGGTGTCCTTGGCCTGGCAAAGCAGTCATGTCCCCATGTGATGGGACATCTCACGTGGGGATGGGACACGTTCACCAGGGGCTCCCCCAAGACATTTCAATCCTTACCTGAGGGTGTTTTGTTCCTTTTTGTTTTCAGCTTTTCAATCTCCTTTGCCCAGCTGCTGCTCCCAAGTCCCGCTGCCCAGCAGCATTTGATGAAAGCCACGAAGTTCCTTCCTCATTAACAACTGAACTGCTGAAGTTTAGAACCCAAGGAAAAATATAACATAAAATAAGAAAGAAAAAAACCTCACCCTTTTCCCCAACTTCAAAGCGCTTTTGAAGATCAGTCAGGAGAGCACTGGTGGAGTTACAGCCTCTCATATCAACCTCACCTCCTGGAAAGCAGGCAGCCCACAGTACAGAGCTGGTGGGTGATGAAGGGGGAGGGGGAAGGCTCTGCAAGCCCCACGGGAAGGAGTTTGAGCTGGACAACACCATGCAACAGAGGCTGGGGACCACATTGGGTTGGTGTTTGCAAGGGATTTGTGTCTGAGTGTATTTAAAGGCACCTATTTCACCTTTTCTAGCACCAGGGTTGCTGCTCCTCACTGCTCTTCACAGTGGAGGGTGCTGCAAAGGAGCTGGTCCAGTGCTTTGATATCCCCAAATAGAAAAGCACATTAAAATTCACTATTTTATGCAAAAACTGTGCAGGAAGACTGCAGGGAAAAGGGACATTTTCTTTACAGATATACCTCACTCACCAGGCCTGATGGGGAGGTGCTGGCTACCAGCTGCCAGGGACAAACCATGGGACTGCTTTAGGTGGGAAACTAAAGCCAGGCTGGCCCATGCTTTCAGAAATGAAGGATTATCATAATTTGCTGCGGTGTGTGAGCTGACGTGCTGAATTAGCAAAGCCAGGCTCAGGGGCAGTGACCGCAGCTCGGCACGCGAGCTGGTGACATCGCTGTGCCCGTAGCCCTGCCTATTTATAGAAAGGCTGAACTTGGCTCTTCCACAGGCTATTTTACAGAGGAGGAAATAACTTCTTAGCTTTGCTGCCAAGTTTTTGATGGGGAATATCGATCAGCGATGCAACGGCCAAGCTGGAAACAGGGCAGGTGGTTCTGCTGCAGGCGAGCACCAGTGGAATGAGTTGTGTTGGGTCAATGTAATTCACTTTGCTGGATCCCAGGGGTTTGGTCCCCTTTGGGGGAGCTGAGCCCCAGGACCAGATACATTTCCCTCCCTGGAATCAGGGATGAGTTGCCACTTGCTCCCCCATGGGATGCCCAAGCAAGCACAGATGCCACCCAGCCAAGTGCTCCTGGTCTTGTGCCTCAGTTTCCCCTTCTGCTGCACAGGTGCAAGCAATACAGGGAATTGTTGATACGGGAGCTCAGCTGAGCAAGGGCCACAAGAGGGGAGTGATGCCTGTCCCTAGATGCCCAAACATAAACCCTAAAACCCAAGAGAGGATTTAAATAAAATTAAAAGGATGTGACACATAATGAAACCAGGGGATACCCCCAGTAAAGGTCCATGGACAGGCTGAGATGGAGCTTGGCTGGCTCCAAGACTCTCCAAAGGGACCAGAGAAAAGCAAATGAAGCCCCTGAATCCCTAAAGAGCACTTTACAGGACCAAACCACCCTCCAGAGATGGGTGTCCCTCTCCAGAAAACACTGGGGCTCTCAGCCCACCGAATAGAAAAAAGGAAAGAAAATATGTTTCCCGGTAGGTGAAAATGAATTCACCTTTTCCTGGTAATTATGAACAAAGAACATCATTTATTAAATGCCTGCAGGGTGGTTAATTAGCAGAGAAGTGAGCATCTAGCAATTAAGAGGCATTTTTCCAATGATTCAGGGTGGCAGGGTCAGGAAACAAGAGGAGAGAGGATTAGCAGGAGCCCTCAGCTTTGGCAGCCACCACTGTGCAGGGACATGAGAAGGCTCAGCCCCAGGGGGAACCCTGGATCCCCACGCACCTCCAACATCAACCCCCCCCCGTCGCACATGCTCCTCCAACATGCACCAAGAAAAAACGTGTCCACCATCCGACGGCCTGATATAGAGTGGCAGCGTGTCCCCTTCGCATCCACGGGAGAACTAGTTCCCGAT
>JANHGN010009744.1:57647-88120 GCA_024605025.1 Megaceryle maxima
GCAACCCGGCACCCCCCCGCCCCCCCACAACCACCCCCCCCCCCCCCCCCCAAAAAAAAAAAAAAAAAAAAAAAAAGAGGTGTTGCATGATTTGGGGTTGGATAAATTGTCTCCAACATAGTCCTTATGCTGCGGGACTGCCCTGTGCCTCAGTTTCACCACCACCACCTATGGGCACAGACGCTGGGGAGACGATGTTGTTGGTGCTGGTCCCAACTGATGACCATCTGCCTAGAGATATCCCCTTCCCTCTGAGCACTTCCAGCCTGGCTAAGCCCTCACCAAGGCTATTCCTTGGGGGGACACAGATGTCACATCCTATTCTGTTTGTCCTCAACACCCCCAGGCCTGCCTTGACATTCCAACAACAGATGGATGTCGGCAGAGCCCCAGACCTTCACACCTCCAGGGCCATCCTTATTTAACGGGTTATTTGCTTCCCCTTTCTGCTCCACCACATTTCAGCATCTGCAAATATGTCCAGCACATATTTGATATCATTTTTCAGCTCAGTGACAAATATAGCAAAGAGCAGAAGAGCAACACCGACGATCTCTCCATTAACTGGCTTTTAATCCATTTTACACAAGCTGCACAAGGGTTGGTATGGTGCTGGATTTTTATCAGGCTGGGATGCACGATTAAGTCAAATGCTTCACAGAAGTCGAAGAGCATTAAGTCAAGCTATCTTTATCAGCTGACCTTGCAACTTAATAACAAAGATAGTCTTGAGGTTGCTTGGCAAGAGCAGGCTCCAGCTTCATTGCAGGTTTGAGGTGTTAATAACCCTCCATCCTGCGTGCTCTGGGATGGAGAACCATGTGCCATGCCCTTGACTTCACCCCATGACATGCTCCTGTCATTCAGCAGCATCATGGATAGGATTTAAGTCCCCCTCTGGAAAAAAAAAAAAGGAGCCTTAGAAAGAGCTCGCTTCCAGTCCCATGGGATTGCTGAGACAGGAGGTCCTGGATGCTGGGAGATGGCAGCATCCCCAGGGTGAGTCCAGGAGGAGACCACATCCCACCTGTCCTCAAAGCCATACACATTGGGGACAAAAGAAGGTAGCAGATGGGGATAAGAGGATGACACAGCACTGGCAGGAGCTGCTGAGGATGTTCTGCAAACACCATGGCGCTGCTGCCTGGTTGGTTGGGATCTCCAGGGATGGGTAAGAAGGGTACTGGTGAGTACACAGGGGTTGACTGGGGGTGTGCTACCTTCCCTTCAGCCTCCTCATCTTTGCTGGAGCAAATCAAGGCCACTTCCTATGGAGGATCCCACAGCACCTGCCTGTGAGTCACCAATTGCCAGTCCCAGTGAATCACTGCACCCCCAGAGCTGGTAGATGCTGATCTCCAGTAATGCAAGAGCATTCCCACAAAACTACCAGATCTTCCCCACATCCGACTGTGGCTCCTCAAAGGACCTTATTGGCTATAAACTATCCTGACTGCCAGGACTCTTCTCTAGCCTTCCCAAGCACCAAGAGCAGCAGAGCATGAAGAAAGGGAGGGATTGGAAAGAAGAGAGGCTGTGGAGGAGAAAGCAGACCTGTCCTGTTGGATGAAGCTGGGAAGGATGAGTGTTTGGATGGGAGATGGGGTCACTTTCCTAACCAAGAAGGATAAGGGTTTCCGCTGCTCCCTAAGAAAACACCATCAAAACATTTTTTGTGCATGATTTGAAAGCATTAAAATGATGGATAAATCCAGGATGAAAGAGCAAGAGTAAACCCCACACACTCTTAATCATGTTCCTCCGACTTCATCCCATTCCTAAAGCGTGACTGATGTCCCCAAACACCCAGGTCAGAGCAAGGACCAAACCTCTTCTTTGCACTCAACATCTCAGCCCTACCCTGACTGAGCACCCCCAGTTCCTCCAAAGAACATTATTTTTTCCCTGTTTTTTGACTTTTTTGGCTCACTTTTTCATAAACTCAGTGTAGGGTTTAAGCTCAGGCTGTTAAGAGCAGGAATTAGGGAGGGAAGGCACCAAAGCAGCACTCCCCACAATGACATTCCTGATCTGCTCAGAAGAATTCGAAGCAGATAAAATATGATGTCTAAAGGCTGACAGCAACCCTCTAAATTAATTTTTTTCCCCACTTCCCCTCTTAAATATTCCGCTTTAAGGAAAAAAGCATGGGTAATGAAATAAAACAGCTCAAATTTCCCACTGATGCTGGGATGGAGCTGCTCAGCTGTGGTGGGATTTGCTCTGCTGGGCAGCTCCAGGGTTGGGCAGCAGATTTGGGCATCTCTGTGTTGGGTGGTCTGGGCCCCCTTTTCTAGCTGAGAAATAGAGACAGCATCAACATTTCACACTATTATGGGAAAAAATGGCTTAACTGATGTTTCCAAAGTGTTCACACAGTTGGGTGACTCCAGATGCTAAAGAGTGCTCAGTCATCCTACCATGCTTTTGAAAACCATCAACATGCAGCCAGCATTGACCTCTGGGCCAGCTTTTGGTTCTTTCTTCCCTCACTGAGCAGACTTCCCTGTTCTCAAGAGCCCACCATGAACCAGAGGTGGTCTCATGTTGATCCAGCATCAGCAAAGAACACATAGGCTGTTCCCTCAACCCCAGTAACCCCAGCCAGATTCAGTGTGGATGTCCCCTTGCCTGGTACTCTGTGCAGACCCACCTCAGCAGACATAGCTTTAAAACACCTCCTAGGTGTTCCTATGACTTCTGATGGCTCTGGTGCAGATGATGGACGGATGGTGGGAGCTTGAACAGCAGGGTTTGAACATGCAGCATAATGGGAGTGTGTTCATGTTGGCGAGGAAGGAGAGGAGGTATCAGTGAAGGTCTTTGTCTACCTCTACATGGAGTAGGTAACAGCATGGATAGTTATTTCAGGGAACAAACCAAAAGCTTAAGGAAAAGAAATGTATCTTTGGGTTGATGCAAAACAGAAACCTTTGCAGAAAGCTTCAGCAAAATCAAAGAGAAAAAGAAATGGGTTGAGGACATGCAGAGATATTTTCCTTGCCTCAGGACAAAGTGTATTTCTTTGCCCCAACATTGCATGTGCTATTCCAGGCTTTTATTTCCTCTATTTAGACCCAGTTTAAAAGTAAAAGAAAAAATAATAATTTAAAAGACAAAAGTCAGACCAGGTTTGGTTTGTGTGTTTGTTTTTAAATTAGCAGTGTGCCAGGATGCCTGAACCAAAATACTCCATTAAAAAGGAAACAAAAACGGAAGATGAAAGATCTTGGAAGTTCCTCCTTCACTTCCTTCAAGGACAAAGTTGAGCCAATGCTCCTGACACCCCTGAAACACCAATGCCCATGTGTTGTATTCATGGAAAAAGCTGCACAATGGTTCCATACAGGTGTTTCTAAGCATCCATCTCTGGGATAGGACCTCCATTAGGATGGACACCCAAGCAATTCCCAGATCCTGTTCCTTGGTCCATATGCTTCTTCTAAATGGTGTCACCTCCATCCAAGCTGAGGTTTGCAGGGTCATCATAGTGAGTGATGTAAAGGACACTCACCAGGACATCATGTCTGCTTGGTTTAGGGGTAAATGTGGAGGACGTCCCTGCTCTGGAGAAGGGGGAGACTCCTCCATGCCCCAGATCTGGCAGCTGGGAGGGACCTCACTCCTCACAGGAACAACATCTGCATCTCACTGTCTCCCTTATTTATCAGTGAGTTTACTTGGGAGAATCTAATCAGCCTTTTGCAGTTAATCCCTCTAACAAACCCTTGCAAATCCCTTCATCCAGAAGTTTATTAATATTAGCTCCTCTTGAGCAGAAGTGAGTTAAGCGCCTTTACCTCCCATTCGCCTTTTTGTTCCTCTTCTCCTCGCTGCTGTTAGCGGGAGCAATTCAATTAAGGAACAAATGACTTTCCAACAAAAATCTTTCCTTGCTGTCTCCCTCTTTTCATTCAAGGACTAATAATGTTTAATTGGGGAAATGAGCTCGGCTGGTGGTTCTTGTGGGGGTGAGGACAAGCCCCAGAAAACTCAGCCCCCCACAGGCTCTGGGCATGGGGCAGAAGGGCTCAGCTCATCCCAGAGAAGGGGGATACTTGGCTGGGAACTCCCAAAGCCCCATGATTTGCCAGGGGAAGGTCTTCCCAGCTCCAAAGTGTCTGTCCCAGTGACCAGTTGATGCCATCCAGCTTTGTCATGGAGATGAGAATGCTCAAAGGTTGAACCAAACTGGGACTGAAGAGGGCAAGTAATGCTCTCCAGCTGCCCAGAAACTCACTGGTGCTCAAAAATGCTCTGAGATTTCCTCTATCTTGATGCAAAACCAAGTACATCTCAGCAGACACTGCTACAAGTCCACCAGGGCACAGGTCTGAACCTGGCACCAGCTGAGTTGGCTGCAGTGAAGGACTCAGGACTCACATCCAGTCCTGTGCAACTGGGGAAAGGGGATGAAACCAGCAACAAGCCTTGAAAACAGGACAGCAAGCTGTGAATGTAGCTTGCACCCTGTTTGCAAAAGTACAAAACCCTCCACGGGGGTCCCCAAGAGGTCCAAGCTCGCCTCTGCTGACTCCATCTCCAAGCATCATGCTGCCACAGGCACAGTCCCTGCTGAGCAGCATGGGAAGAGGAGGCTCCACTGGCCCAGGGTGCAGTACTGTCCATCAGCTCAGCTCTATCACAAAGGCCACAGCATTTCCTGGCTGTCAGAAAGGATTTGTTCATTACTGTGCACGTCCCTCTCCGCCTCCCACAGTGACAGAGCAGCTATTCTCTTCAACCTGGGGTTAGCATGGGAAAGGAGGTTGCAGCTCTCTGTCCAACCCAGGCTCTGTCCCTGCATTTGGCTTATACTTGTCTGCATCAGGGACAGGAGGACACTATGGACCAGAGATGCTCAGCTGTGAGCTATCACCTACAAGAAGACAACACATGCGAGCAGGGACAAAGAGCAAATTCAGGATGCAGAAAATGCATCAGCTAGCTGAGGGAGGCACATTAAACACCAGCTCCCCTGATATATGCCCATCATCTCCCCAGACCTGCGGAAGGTGGGGGGCAGCAAGATCCAAAGAACTCCCTTCCTTTGGGGGTGCCCCATTCATTGGCCAAGCTCTGCCTTTGCTATCCCTGCTCCAACTGAGACCCGAGAGGCTGTACCACACCTTCAGCAGGACTGAAATTCTTTCATGAGGATCTGATGAGAGAAAAAGCCATGGTGTAGTCTGGGGTGATATCTTGACATGGTTCATTCACACATCAGTGTGCCCTTGTGGCCAAGAAGGCAAATGGTCTCCTGGGCTACATTCAGAAGAGTGTGGCTAGCAGGTTGAGACAGGTTCTCCTCTCCTTCTATTCTGCACTAGTGATGCCACAGCTGGAGCATTATATCCAGTTCTGGGATCCCCAGTTCAAGAGAGACAAGGAACTACTGGAGAGAGTCCATCAGAGGCTACAAAGATGCTGAAGGGACTGGAGCATCTCTGTGCTGAGGAAAGGCCAGGAGCCCCAGAGTTGTTCAGCTGGAGAAGAGCAGTCTGAAAGAGCTGATCAAGAGCTAAAGGGACCCTGGGGGGCAAGAGGATGGGACCAGACTCTTTTTAGTAGTGCCCAGTGACAGAACAAGAGGCAATGGGCACAAACTGGAATCCAGGATGTCAGGTCCTGAACAGGAGGAGAAACTTCTTTGTTGTGGGGGTGCCAGAGCCTGGCCCAGGCTGCCCAGAAAAGTTGTAGAGTCTCCTTCTCTGGAGAGATTCCAAACCCTTCTGGACAATAGGCCCCTGCTCTGGATGACCCTGCTGGAGCAAGGGGTTGGACCAGATGATCTCCAGAGGTCCCTTCCAACTCTCACCATTCTAGGATTCTACGGTGACCCCAGGGCCTGCCTGAGGACCATCGTCATGCTTTCACCCACATTTTTCCCCATGGTTTTCTTTCCAAAATGTCCCCTTTTCCAGCCTCCTGAGTCATTCTTACAATGCTCTCCCCTGCCTTGCTCAGGGATGTGTTGAGCATCATCCCCCAGCCCTGACTGCCAGCAAGGGAGGATGACCAGCCTCTCTGGTGGCCGTGTTTCAGTGGCAGGAGAAGCAATACAGGAATCCCCTGGGGAAGAAACATGCTGCTGAAATGTCAGCGGCCGTTATTGTAACAGGAGAGAAGGTTTTGTCAGGCAGAGGACAATGTGTGCCTGCAGGGGTTTGACAAGGACTGTGGGGGGTTGACAAGGACTTTTCAACCCAAGCAAAGCTATGGCCCCAGCCTCGGGTCTGGTGACCCTGCACCCTTACCGGGTGGACTTTGGGCTAGCAGAGGAACAGAGCAACCAAGGAAAGGGTTGTGGCATGCTCTGGCAAGGATTGGGTCACCTGGACTGACCTATCTTTAGGCAGACAGGCAGGAAGGCAGAGCTGCACAGCTCCACCTACAGCTTAGTCTTATTGACAAGGGACCATGCCTCTTCTCCCAGCTGGTGGAAAGCCTCCAAGACAAGCAGCAGTAAGGACGGGGCTGCTTTGGAAATAGATTTCCATGAAACAAAGTGGATTGAGCATACCAGCAGGGAAAAAAGGTTTCATTTCCCCATTCTGCTTCTTTAGATCAGCTGGAGACACATTCACAGGGGTCTCATCATCACCAGGACCTGCACCTGGGTCTTCTCCAGACTCGTGTTCCTTATGGACTCTGATGTTTGGACCCTAAAGTTACCCACATATGGAGGGGTCCCATCTTTATCCCATCAGGGTGATCACATTCAGCCTGTGCCCCTGGCAAGTTTGTTATCACCTTAACATGGTTGAGGTGACTAAGCAGCAAGTGTGCTCATCTAAACACATTTGCATGGGGGTCATCACCTGAAGAACAACAAAAGTTTGAGACTAATACATCACCAAGCATTCAATGGCATCCTTGAGGTGCACAGGAAAGGCACTATCCCCTCTTCTGAGGCTCAAAACAGTAAAAAAGCCCCAGGAAAGCAGCTCTCTGCATCAACATTTTCTCCTCCCATTCAAAGGAAAGATTCCAAGCTGCTCCACAGGGCATGTAATACAGCCAACAGCTCTGTTTGCCCCTCCCTGGGCTTCACTGTCAGGATGGCTGCTCATTAGTGAGCGATACTAATTAAAAGGAATGAGCCTAATTTGCAAGAGCAGAGTGAGGAGCCTCTACCTGGTCCTCTTCGCACCAGCCAGAGGAGTATTCAGCTGCTAGACCATGTTGAGGGCAGTAACTGGTGGACACAAGCATGTTCTACCCAGGATGAGGAAGCTCCTCTGGGGAACACAGGTATTTGCAGACCTAGATCACAGGAATTTCAGCAATCATCAGAATTCATATATTTTTTTCTAATGACACAGTCACCGAAAAAACACAGTTGAAAGACTTTCCAAACCTTGATGTGCCTGCATTTGATTTCTCAAAAAAAAGTTTCCACAAATAAATTAATTTCTTTTTAAAGAGGAGGCTCTTGTCAGGTCCTCTGACATCTGCTGACCCAAAATGAAACTTTAAAAAAGAAAATTTTTCCCCACCCTAAAAAGGATTCAGTTCACATTGATCCAAATTTGGAGCTTTCTTATTCTTAGCTTTGACTCTGGACAGTAAATGGAAGAAGCAGCTGCTCTCCCATCACCAGGGGACATCCAATTGATGCTATCAAGCATTATGAGAACAGGAACATTAGAAAACATTCAAGGGGAATCAGCAATTCCTGCCTCCAAAGGAGGCTAGAAGGAGAGTTGGTGGCTTGCAAGCAGCCAACCAAGAGCATGGAGATGCAATTTCTATCTTTCAAAACTCATTTCATGCTTTTAGCATGTCTTAGCACAGGGATGCTGGAGGCTGTATCCAGATGATGATGCTTAAACACCCCTCAAAACCTCCTCTCCCTGAGCTAGAGAAGTCCATTTTGCTCTCCAGAGCATCCTGCAGCAAGGAGTCCCATGAGTGAGTGCCACATTGCAATGAAATGGCATGAAAAATATCAGGTGATTTGGGGGTTTTGAATTGAGTAGAAAACTTCAACCAAGTTCTGTAGAACAAGCTTGGCCTTGGACCTGCCAGAAAGCTCGACAAGACCTTGGCTTGAAGATGCAAATGGAGGAGGAGAGGTCTGAGCCACCAGCAGTTCCTTGAAGCTCTAGATTTCACCTTTAATGTATTTCAGCACATGATTCAAGCACATTATCTGCATGAAATGCTGCATTAGCATCAAAATGAGGGGAGTTCTGTTCAATATACTAAAGTGTCTCTGATGGGTTTGAAGGTAGCTTAGCCGAGAGAGGCATTAAGGAAGTAAATGCCACATTTGTATTCAAAAGAGCTTTTTTTTTTTCCCCCCATTTAAAGCCATTGATGTAAGAAGAGGTGCTTAAGACAAGCTTATAAAAGCAAGAGCACATCTCTGCTATGAGACAAAAAAGCCATGTTTACGGTGAATGGTAAAGGAAAGCAAATAGCCCATTTAGAAAATATATTTCTTGGGGGTTTTGGCACATCAGCTGGAGGATCGAAGGGCTGGGAGGGACAGGACTTCTCTGCGAGAGACATTTTCTTCACCAGTGATGTCTTTCTTCAGATCAAGCCTGGAATTAAAATTGGCTTTTCCAGGCTGGCCACCCCCACCATCCTTTTTCCTGGATAAAAAAAAAATTAAAAGGAGACCTATTGGACCAACTGCTTGGCAAAGACCTAGTTTGTCTTTTTCTGCTAATTTTCCAGTAAAAAAAAGGCCTGTTTAGGCATTTCAATTTTTTATTTTTAATTAGGATGGCTTTCTGCTTGACAAAGCAGCTTGAACTTTTGATGCTCAAATGAAAAGTTTCAAGTCCTGTCAACACAAACAGCACCAACATATCCACCCAGACAATTTGTATGGGTTTGTTCACCAAGTATTTTTAAAAACAAGGCAATTCTGATTCAAGGTATTCTTTATATCTTTATGCCACTCAACTAACAAAAAAATAAAATCTATTTTATAGTCAGCTCAGAGAAAAGCAGTTTTACCCCAAAATAAGACTCCACACCACAGTCCTGTCTGAACCACAATGACTTTTTAGTCACTCTTAATGCTGGCCAATGAGCAGTTTAGCTCGATTAGCAGGATTTCTGCTGAACTGAGGGGAATCAAACTGGTTTGGTTTCATTATCTGAAAAAAACAGAAACTGCCCTGAAAGCTCAAGGAGAGTGTTAACTGGCTTCATCCATCTTTGATACCTCTGAGGGCAATTAATAATCCTGTGTCTTTCAAAGTGGAGAAAGCAAGGGGTTAAATTAATTGCTTCTGACCACTTAATGAATCAGGTTGAGACCCTGGAAAGCTTTTCTCCAGTGCTTGCAAATCAGCCTGGGGAAAGAAAAAAAGCCCAGACTTTTCTTAGCTGAGGTGCATCCTTTATGGAAATATTTATGTCTCTGAGCTGGCATGGGTGTCATCACCCCTAAGATGTGGGGCTGGCAGAGGTCATCACCCTGTGAAATTCAATCACATCCGGCTTCCCTGGCCCTTGAGGTGAATTAAATAAATCAGAATATTTGTTCCAAGGGGAGCTGCGAGCAGCGCAGCTGGGGAAAGCTACTTCCTCACAGGAAGTGTGACATTTTGCTGTTGTCCAGCTTCTAAGAGCCTGGTTACACACCAGGACCACCAATGACCACACTGCCAACCTGTCACTGATGTAATCCCTCCCTGGAGGGCCACACCAAGGGGAAAACACACTGGGGAAAAAGCTGGACAAGTTGTAAGTCTTAATAAATTAAGAGCCCCTTCCAGCCAACAGCACAAAATCACAGCCCAGAGATGGTTGCTTTCATCCTTCAGACTTCTTCCTTGCATCGTGCTCTTCCTCCATCACCCAACAAAGCAAACCTGAGCATCTTGGGAACATCCCAGCTCCCCCATACATCCCCAGAAGACACCCAGCCCATGGAGCATCCCCAACCTATCCATGCGGATGTGGCAGCTGGCTGGAGGAGCATCCCCTAATTTGGGGGGCAGAGCCTGCTCCCAACCCAGGTATCCCCACTCCCAACTTTCTCACCACAGTAATTTTTCTTCACTCCTCCCTGCGGTGGGTTGCCACATCACAGAATAAGGGAAGGAAACAATGTGGAGGAAATTGATAAGCATAGCTTGAAACCCAGAGAAAAGGAACATTTGCTTGGGAGAAGCTGTGATTAGATCCGTGTGTGTGTGTCCTTTGCCAGCGCTCCTAAAAATAGAGCTTGGCTGCACAGACTGTCACACGCATGCAGACATGCTCTCACTGAAGCTATATTTACCGGTCTCGGAGACAGCCAGATTCCCATATACGAGCTGTACAACCCCCCCAGGACCTGCACATGGGGTTCACGTGGCCAAGAGGGGAACACAGTGATGGTGAAGGACCTCCCTGACCATCCCCAGGATTTTGGGGGCACAGGGAGAAGTGGGGTGTGGAGTACAAGAGAGGGGAAATTAATTTCTGGAAGGTCCTTAAGACCACCTAGAAACTCTAAGCTCTCAGTTTGGAGACATGCATGTGGGACAAATATCAGAGGCCACTCAGGTGGCCAGCACACTCTCGGTCCTTCCCTTCTGTGTACCTTGCAAAGCAGCAGCCCCCAAAAGACACACTTAACTTCATCTTCCCATATATCCCCAAAAGCAAGCCCTCATGGACCAGTCCCCTGGACAGCACATGGTCTGAAAAAAGGTTCATGGGGAGCTCCAGTAGTTCTCCAGTTTGAGACTACTGCTCAGTGCCATCAGCCACAATGCTGCATTCATGGGTCTAGGCCTGAATAGGTTGGGAAGGAGGAAGGTCCCACAGCTGGTTGCTGGAGAAAGAAAAACTGGAGCATGACCTACATAGCCTGCTGGAAACCAGCTCTTCCACCCCCTGCCAGGCTTGTTAGCCACTTGTGATAAAGTGGAGAGTGTGTAAAGGGACAAAATTGAGGCATTTTAGTCACATTCATGAGATTTCTGAAGAGGCTATTTGAAGACTGAGGTATTATTATCTACATATGTCTTCCCAGAGGTTGCATGCAATTAGCATTATTCAGAGATATGCAATTACCATTATCCAGAGATATGTATTTTGGGGGAGAAATAATTGTTTTCCTTCCAAGAGAAGTTCTTTTCTACATAGTTTTCTCAGCTCTGAGTAGTTTTGTCCAAGTGGAAACTGGAAAAGTGCCATCTGCCCCAGCTGACCCCTGGAAATGGAGCAGCCAGTAGCAAAGGATGGTTCTGAGACAGCAGCTTTTGTTTAATGGGTGAATTTTGGACAGGCTTGAAGTGCCTACAGATCCAACAGACACCTAAACAGCAAACTGGGCTAATTCCACCTGCAGCAGCATTTCCTGGTGACCAACACCGCATGCCCAACAGCTCTGCTCCCCATCTTGCCCTGCACAGAGCATCTGCCCCAATCCTGTGTTTTCTCCAGGAAAATGAGTCTCATCTTCAGGTCAAGGGCCCAAGTCATGGCTTTGGTTGCAACCTTCCCTTCTGATGCCTGGAGGTGATGTCTAGATAGACCCAGGCTGCAGATGAGTCCTCATGTGGGAAGCAAGGGACAGCAGTTCCAAAAGTGGGTTCATTTTCACAACCTCTTCAATCCTCCCTTTCACAGAGAGCAGCAGATGCCTTCTGGGAGTTGTCTTCATTTTTTAGCTCAAACATCCTCTATTTAATCAGCTGGCTGTAATATCACCCTGTGAAATGTCATTAAAAGAGGGTGAGAGGTGAGCTCCATCCCGCTATTGAAATGAAGCGCAGGGTGTCTTGCTCAGAGCAGAAGAGGCTCTCCAGTGGAGAAGGATTGATTAGGTTTACTGTGCTAGCAGCCACATGTTTTGATCGCAAGCTGCAGCACCCTAAATCATGCCAATAAACACTGAAAACCTAGCTTTGGCTTAACTCAGTGAAGCTCGCAGCTTATATAAAGGGGTATTTTGAAATCAGGAATTTGAGGGTCATGTCGTGAGGACAGCTCCATAAATCCAGTCCCTTTTCACACTCTAGCTTTAAGTTTCAAAGCCCAGGCAAAGGCAAGGTCTAGACCTATCCAGACACTCTCAGCATAACTTTACCACCTGCAGGAGCTGTCCTCAACATGAGGACTCCAGGTAATCATTTACTCACATCCATACTGTAAACATCACTTGTCTCACTCTGGGTAGGTCCTTTCTCCATTGCTGACAGTTTGGTCACCACGTGCATGGGGTCCTTTGAACTGAATCCAAATGGCCTCTGGAGATATTAGCACTTCCAGGAGAAGACTAAATCCAGCAAGTGATATTCCACAGAGCTCTTTAGGCAAGATGAAGGGTGGTGGGTACCTGACTTAAAATTGCTTGAAGGCACCTTGATGTAACAGATGAGCCAATTTAAGATGGGACATCCTCCCGGGAGGCAGGTTAACTTAATGAAAAAGCACAGAGAAACTGCACCATGAAGGTAGAGCTGGGCTGATGGTCAAGCCAAGAGCAGACCCCTGAGCCCACCAAGATCAGCTAGGCATCACCGCACATCCAGCCCAGCTTCTCAGCTTATATGGACCACAAAGTGCAGAACTGTGTGGTGGCCTTTCTTTCAGAAAGAGCCAAGCCCTGCAAAAGCATCATTTGTCACCAGTGTTGCTTGCTCCTGGGCATCCCATGCCAAGTGGCTCCATACCAGGCCAGAACCCAGTGTCACTCCCTTGCTGGAGCTAAGGACCTTTACAAATAAGGTTCCACTCCAATGTGGAAACAAGTTGGCTCCTCAATGTCACCAGGGAGGGTGGCAGATGAAAAGGTTGAGGAGGTGCATGGAAAAAACCTGCCCATTGCCCAGAAATCCTTATAAAAAGCAAAGGGGCTGCCTGGTGCTCTAAAAATATCCAAAATCAGGAAAACTGACATCGCTTCCATCTTCCATTGCAACCAGCACCAGCATCCAAAATATCATGGCAACCCAGAGAGGAGTGCTAAAGACCCCAGAGCCTCATATTAAGGGCATGAAGACTTTCCAAGGGCTGGTGGCCTGGAATGAAGGGTTGGTTGCAGTGGACAGAGGTAAACATCAGGATGAGCTCACCTCTGCTGCAAGAGGAACTGTTCACTCACCAGCACCTCCAGACTGCACACAGATGGCTCTGCATCCATCCTCAGGGCTGTTAAACCCCTTCATTTCCCCAGCAAGAGAATCACTTAAGGACAAAGCAACTGGCAAAGCCACAAGTGGGTTCTGGAGTTAATGCACAAATTATATTTCAAAAGCACTTCTCCCCAGCGCTGGCTCCACGATACAGGGAAATTGCTGTAATAAAGACACCCTCTCCAGGAGTGAAAAGCAGTGAAAGAGGCAGAAGGGAGCAGGGGCCTCGCTGCAACACCAGCAGCAAGGCAGCCCTTTGGAATGGGATTATGCAGCATCTCTCACTTCTCAGGACAAGGTGATGGTCCCCTAGGCAGCCAGCTGGGAAAGAGCTTTCCCAGCATGATTGCAGAGACCTGAAGATGCAAAACTCTGGACAAAGAGCCAAGGGTAAGTGAGCCATGCTATAAAATAAAGTTACAGGGTGTGAGTCCTGTCCCTCTACCAAAAGCCTCCAGGACAGTATCTCCAGCGCACAGTGACCACAGATTCCTCTTCAGCAGCTTGCTCTGGAGTCCTCAGCACAAGACAGACATTGACCTGTTGGAGCAGGGCCAGAGGAGGCCACAGCAGTGATGGGAGGGCTGGAACCCCTCTGCTGGGAGGCCAGGCTGAGAGAGTTGGGGTTGTTCAGCCTGGAGAAGAGAAGGCTCCAGGGAGACCTTCTTGTGGCCTTTCAGCCCTTCAAGGGACCTGTCAGAAAGATGGGGACAGACTTAAGCAGGACCTGTTGGGACAGGACAAGGGGTGGAGGTCGTATACTAAAAGAGGGAGATTAAGACCAGAGAAGGAAGAATTTTTTGATGTTGAAGGTTGTAAGATCCTGGCCCAGGTTGCCCAGAGAGGTGGTCAATGCCCTTCAATTGTTGAACTTCCATTCCACCACTGCCCTTCCAATGGTCAATCCATTCTAGGTGAGGATGAGCAGTTTGCTTAGAGCCCTGGCCTAGTTGCAGAGGTACCTGCTCAGTGCAGAGGGATTGGACTAGATGACCTGAAAGTGTCCCTTCTAACCCAAACCATTCTGTGATTCTACAATTCTCTGATCTTTCTGATGTGGGCTTTCTGGACCTGAGAGTAAGCATCTGATGGTGCAGGTCACCCTTAAGGCTCTACAGTCAGAGCACCTGCAGTCAGGGGCAAACCAGCACTAAGCCCAGACTCACTGAGTCTAAGAAAAGCTGCTGCTGGGCCCTTCATGCTGAATCCAGGCGGTCCAAAGCAGGGCTGTCCCTATAATGCCTTTATAAATGAGCAATAGGAAAAGTATTTTCCATGCAAGTTATTAGAAGAGTAATTTCCAAGAGCAGAGTGCACCACCAGGAACACTCACAAACCTGCCTGAAACATGCTGCTTGACCTCCATGGGTCAAGTCAGGGCTAGTAGGAGTATCCACATAAATTCTGAAGGACTTCATACATGGGGAAAACCCTGGTGAATAAAGTCAGAGAGCTCAGACGTATAGTAATGAGGTCCTGCAAACAGTTTCAAGGATCTGGGTTGTCTACCTCTGATAAAAGCCAAGGGCACAACAAACCAAAACAAAACCGACAGAGTTGTGATGGAAGAGGGAAAATTCAAAGCTGCTTTAATTTCATGGTGGATCCTCCACCTAGATCATGCTTCCAAACTTGTTAGCTGCCATCCAATTCTTCCCTGACAGCAGGATCGCTAATTTTGCACATCCCAAAATAATATTTGCCAAGCAGCACTCCTCGCTATGATTAAAACAATATCGGGCACTAAAAATACACAGCTCCTGGGGGAATCCTGTCTGCCCAAGACAACAAACTATTTAAGACACATCAAGGAGGAGCTTCTTTCTGAATAAAAGCGAAGAGGGTCCATGCCCTGTGATGGGGAACTCAGGAGGGATGAAGGCAACAAGGGGAAGACAGAGGATGAGTGAGGGACAACAAGGAGTAGAAAAGGATGTTTTGAGAATGAGATACCTATCATGAGAGGGCCAGGGCTGGGGAAGTAGACATCTACCAGTGATGAAGCCCAATGCCTGAAGATGACCCCAAGTGTCATCTTAGTATCTTCCTATCTACAGGTGTTCCCCATCACTGGTCAAATCATCTTCCCAAGTAGGTTACACTACTAATAGCTCCTGCTGGCTAATGAACAGAATTTCTCTGTGGAAGCATTTCATTATTCAACCAGCCCCCATGGCCTGGTACAATTCATCAAGGCAAATATTTGCCTTCTTATTCCATCAACTAGCAAATAAGTTATTGGGCAATACCAACTCCTGGTCCTCAGCAGCAAGGAAACGTCTCTAAGAACCTCTCTCCATTGTGGTGCTTTTACGTGTTTGCTGACCATCCTCTGTACATTTTCTCCTCATTCCCAATCTAAATATACCCCCATGGGGTTTTTCCCCATTTTTTCTTGTGCCAATATTGTCTTTTAGCTCAACCTCTCCCTAATCCCTGGGCTCTCTTCTCACACAGGGCATTGTCCAATGCCTGTGGGCTGCACAACCTCCTTGCAGCCAACGTTGCATTTCTGGACTGGTACAATCCAAGAGCTGCAAAGCCCCGTGTCCTTCCCCAGCTAAATAATTAAACATCACTTCTCTGATCCTACAATTAGCATGGCTAGCAGCCAAGGTCATACCACAGAGCACTTCCTGGTGGAGAGCAGCCTCTGATGGATGCCCCATCACCTTCAACATGCCAGATGAGGGCAAAGACCTTCTCAGTAGATGCTGGGGCAAGTCCCTGCAGAGCAGCCCCCACGGTGAGCTGTGGGTTTGAACTCAGCATGCTTGCCGCTCCCTTTGATCTCCCCTTCATTAGTCTTTCTCCTTTGCTTTCAAACGTAATTAATACTTTCCTGATCAAAAGCCCCAGCGCAAGGAGAGCTTTAACAACTCTTGTTTCTCTGCATGTTCCCATTAAAGGAGGGTTCAGGCAGAGGGAAGGAATGAGACCTCGTCATCTGAAGCCTCAAAACCACAGCAGTTTCTCCTCCCTCTGTCCCATCCCCAGGACCATCAGAGGAGTCAAAGCACACTATGTCCCACTTCTTCCCAGCATCCAGCCACGAAAGTACAGGTTCTCTAGGGAACTCAAGACTGACATGATGCCTGCTTTAAGTTTCGTCAAACACCCACCTAACCCAGCAGCACCACCCAGAGGAACCATACAGGGGTTTTCCCCCAGCATCCAGGTGCTGTCACCTCTCTCCTGAGAGAGAGGAGGACCATGTCCTACATAATCTTCACTGGATTTCTATATCCATCCTCAACCTACCCCAATTCTTATTGCTCAACATCAAACTCCAAAGTTCAAGTTTGAGCAACCCTGATCCCCTCCCAAAAATCTTACAACTAATCAACAGCCTTGCTGCTTGCCCACTTAACCCACAACCAGATAATCCAAGAGCTACATGATCAAAACCCCCGGTTTAACCTCCCCCACTGCCACAAGCCCCCAGCAGATAGCCCATAAGGTCTTAACCAACCCATGGGACTGTAGAAAACAGCTAACATTGCTGAGAATGAGGGAAACAGCATGGGGCAAGAGGTGGTTCTGGAGATAATTGAGAGTATTGGGCACCAACAAAGCTCAGCTTGGTCCTTCCATCCCAGCACTGAGCCACTATGGACTATTAGGTATGTCCTGCAAAGGCCATAAAGCATCATATCTTCTGCCAGCTATATGCCCTTCTCTGTCCAAAACCACCTACACTGCACCTCCCCAGGACAAGCCAGAGCCAAGCTGCCAGCCAAGATGCCAGGAAGGTGTTGATCCAATCCCCAGCCCTTGTGTGCCAAGGGTCTACAGAACCTCTGCATGAAGCAAAACACCTCAGGCAAACTGGGGAAGGAGATGCTGATCTTACTTTTTCATCCATCACCAAGCAGTTTTGATAAAAAACCCACAAAACCAAAAAACACACACAAAATCACCACTCAAAGCATGTCGAGCCCTGGCCAGATACACCTTCCCCTAAGACATCTGAATTTTGATAAGGACATGTTGCTTTTTGGACTTGACAGAGCTTTGCTGATTCACTCATGTCCCAGCCTTTCTGTCAGCCAGGCCAGCAGCATGTCCCACTCAGGGACCCACCAACACCAGAGCCAAGGTCATTACATCCAGGTGACATTACCCAGCAGGCACATCCAAGAGGTTGGCTTTGCTCCCTGGCACCATCAGCCTGGCCAGACCTTGCAAAGTCACAGAAGGTAACATTTTTCCAAAGAATTTAATTCACCCTGATAAAAAGCCAGCTAAAAAAAATCCTCCTGTCTGTACATAACCCTGCTGGGAAACACTGTTCTGGGGGGAACAGGGTGTTTTTACTGGCATTTACTAAGGAGAAGGAAAAGGAACAAGCTCTTTCACAAGGTAGGAACCACATGAGAAGATGATTTCCTTTGAAAAGGCTTTTGGTGGGGCTCAATTTTTATATTCCGCGCTGCAGCAGGCACGATGATACACATCTGTTCAAAGGCAAAAGGAGAACACAATGCTCTCATCCACTCGGACAACCCCAACTGCACCCCCCACCTTGTTATCGTGGTTCAGCTTTCCTCTTGACAAAACATCATCAGCTTTTATTCCACCTGTGAACAAGAAGGAAACCAAGCGGTTGAACACCTCATGATGCCCAGCCCTGGAAACCCTCAGGTATTTTGGGAACAAGCCTCTGCCCCCAAAACATGGATTTTTCTCCTTTTCATCCTGGCAGCAAGCAGGAGGATGAATGCTTCAGGGTAAAGAGCAAGGAAAAGGTTGAAGCTTCTCAAGTCAAGGAAGCTGGAGGGGGGAAATCTAATTTCATGATGTTTTCACAACCTTCTACTTGCCTAGAGCTGCTGCAGACAAATCACAGCCCCTGCTCAGGCAGGTCAGCAACTGGAAATCACTGCTTAGGAGCAAAGATTTTCTTTGCCTTGCTTTGGTCTTGTACTGATAACAAGGTTGGGAATGGGGTGGACATTTTTGTCTGGTTGTCTGTTCCTGCATCCCCTAAGATGCTACAGTTCAGATCCCAGCCCATACCATGCTCCAGCTACTCCCCTCCTACCTAAAATTCAAGTTGCCAGCAGTAAATGCCTTCTTAAGTGATATCAAAATGGCTTTTAAGTAATAAAATAACTCAAAGTTCCTCTCAGCTTCTTTACCAGTAAAGAAATGCGCCCTCCCAAAGCCCAGGAGAGCTGTCCCCACACAGGGCAGCTTGTTCAGCATCTGTCCCAGGCAAATCAGAGCCTGCAATAGGCTGGAAAAATTCATCCATCTCTGAACACCACCAGGAAGCATTAAAAGAAGAGACAGATTTAGTGTCTCTGTACAGAGACAAATCCTATAAAATTTGATATTTTTATGCACCCAGCAGCAGAAACTGGGATATATTAAAACAAGCAAAGCACAGGACATTAGGAAATGTTTATACAGGCTCAATTTAATTCAGCCCCTCCCCTTAGCAGCCCAGGACACTTATTTCTTGCTGTCCCAAAACAGAAGGTGTGGCCTCAGGATAAATCTCTCATAAGGGATGGACAGAGATGGGGATAAAGGGTCAGGGAGTTATCAGAAGAGTTGGGGCCAGAGGCACTGGTTGTGGAGTTTTGGGCTTCCACCCCCCCACTTCTCCTTCATTTTCTAGTGATGTGACATAACCCTCTCCAAGCTATTTTTAAGCCCTCGTGACTCATTTAATCTCAGGAGCTGGGGGTAATTCTCACACAGAAGCATTACTCCAGGAGAGATGGCACAGCCCTGGCTGGTCACCTTTTAGACATCCTGAAACAATTTCTGAAAATACTTGACTTTTTTTAATGGAAAAGGGAGCTAAAGACAAGAGGGAGGAAGAAACCCCACCCAGTATTGTTTACCTGATGCATTTCCTCACCCCAAGCTCATTAGAGGACACTGATGGGGACAAACAGCCCAATTGCTCCTTCCCAGAGCCCAGCCATTCTCATTTTGGGGTCTGTCAGAGCTGAGGGTTTTGACCCTTTTTGGATAGCAGGGAAGACAAGGACTGGCCCTTTTAGGGTGGTGGGAGGGTTGGGGCATGTGGTCTTCCCAGGACACCTCTGAGCAGGGAGGACCATCCTGCCATCCAGAGGGGCGCAATATGGGCAAGGACAGGAGACATCTCAAGATTTGATGTCCAGGATTGCTGCACCAGCATGAAGGGCAGCATGTCCTCTGAGGTCTCCGCTGCCTCAGAACTCGTATCTCTCCCTTTCATTCTCCCACTTCTTCGCATGAAGTAAGTTTGATGTGCCTCATCCTCAAAATACATACAGCAAGGACTGGGGAGGGGTTTTGGGACATCTCCGTGATGTTGGATTTGCAAAGTAACTGTACACTCATTCAGGGTGCACCAGGAAGCACACAAATATTTCTGGGTCAGCCCTGGTCCAACAAGAGTCAGAATCACATAACGTTAGGGGGTGGAAGGGACCTCAAAAGATGATCTAGTGCAACTGCCCTTCCAGAGCAGAATCACCTAGACCAGATCTCACAGGAAGGTGCATCCAGGCAGGTTTTGAAAGCCTCCGGAGAAAGACTTCACAACCTCCCTGGGCAGCCTGTTCCAGTGCTCTGTCACCCTCACCATGAAAAAGCTTCTCCTTACAGTTACATGGAGCTATGTTCCAATGTTCCAGCTTGCACCCATTAAAAAATTATTTCCTGGTGTTGTACACAGCAATGACTAAGCCACTAGAGATGGCAAAGATGCAAGCATAAGGGGACAGGGCAATGTGACAAGGCTGTCACCTTGCACTTCCATGTCAGAAGCAGGTACAGATCCTGTTGCTTCTTATATTCCATGTCTGTGTCCCAAAACTTCCATGTCCCATCCTTGGAAGCAGTCACCATCCTTCTCAAGTAAGTTCAAGAAGAAAGAATGTATGCCAGAGATGTGGCCTTTCAACTCAAAAGCCTGAGCCACCTCCTGAAACTCTGTTCTTTCCAAAACAGACCTCCCACACCTTCACATCAAGGGTGAAGCTACAGGATGCCACAAACCTCCCATAGGGTGACAGGGTGGCGTAGGCATTGTTCATCTGTTTGGTGCTAATGCTGGCCAGGACCTCACCCTTCAGGCTCCAGATCAGGATGGTAGTGTCATTGGGAGCTGTCATAAGCTTTCCTCTCTCCACAATCCTGATGTTAATGGTGGGATTAACCCATCCTGCTCCTACAGCCTCAGCATCCCTGGCATTTCCCCCTGTGCAGATGAGATGTGCCTCCAAAATAAAAAACAGACCTCCTGCCTGGTCCCAGCACCTCCTCTCCCTTCCTACAGCTGGGCAGGGAAGGCTCAAGGTGGGGAGTTCAGATGAAAGAGCAAGGAAAGAAAACCCTGTTCTGATGGCAATCTGCAGCCAAAGCCAACTGTAAGCACCCTCAGCCCTCCACCACCTCCAGACAGCACCCAAATCCCATGGGAAGATGGCTGTCCCACTCCAGAAGATACAGTGGGAATATCACACCAAGATGCAGAACTTACTCCCAGCTCTGGGGGGTTTATGGGGTGCTGTGAACCCCAAACATAACAGAAAGCTGCCCAACCACAGCTTCAAAGCCTCAATACTTGCGGGGGGGGGGGGGGCACAGCCCAGAGATGGAACGGCTGTCATGGGGCACCAAGCAATAGCTCCACGTACAAGGGTTCATCTTGTCTCATGCACAGCATGAGCTGGTGTTTTCTTCCACTGTGAAGTGGAACCACTGTCATCAGCACGGGGAGTCCATTCCCCTGGTGCCCTAGAAGTGCAGAAGCCCTACAGCCCACCAGCAGCTCATCACACCCAGACTTGAAACTCAACCACAGCCCAAACTCTAGGTGATCCAAGCACATGCATGCAATTTTACACAGCAACCTCCAGCCCTCCACGAGGGAGAGCTCAGACACTAGCGACACATCCCCACCTCACCCAAACACACAGCACCCACCCTTGCTCCTGCCCACACACTCAGAGCTGCTTCAACAAACCATCTGATTTTTCCTATGAGCTTTAAGGGAAGCAATACTAAAATTTATTTATATATACACACACACATATTTTGCAGTTGCTTCTATACTTAAGCATTTGGCTCTTACCGAAGGGAAGGAGCAAGGCAGATAGTAATGGGTAATCCAAGCCTTGCAGCAAACGTCTTCTGAGTCAGAAAGGTTGAACCTGTGTAGCTCAAGTGATGCCTTCTGAAGTTTCAGGCACAGCACATGCATCTCACCATCGTCTCTGAAGCAAAGAAGGTTTCAGGGAATTTTGTCTAATCCTTTCCAAGTGATGAAGATTTAAATCCTTTGCATTTTCATCAAGCGTATTCAAGCTCACAAGGAAGAACAGATCCTCTTTAAGCACACTGAGAAGAGTGGAGTCAAGCACGCATGGGGTTCAGAGCACTTTCTCACAGCATCCTATCCACGTCCCATTCTTTACAGGGCCTTTCAGCAAGAAAATAAATCAGTCATGGAATTATTTATGTCTATTTTCCCCAAAGCTTGGAAGCAGCCAGATGTAGTTTGTTCAGCCTGTCCCAAAAAGCTCCTAACAAAGAAAAAACCAAAGCTGGAACATGTGATGGATGATTTTGAAAGCTCCAAATGACTGTGCCAAGGAAGCAGCTGGGAAGTCCCCAGGCAGACACAGCTCATTGGGATGTCCCATGCCATGCAGGGTCACCGTTTCTTCTTGAAGAGGCTCAAGATGGGGGAAGGAGAGGATGAAGAAGCCACACATTTTTCTGGTGGGTTCTCAGAATCACCTAGATCTGCTCATCCAGCTCCTTGTTCCAGACTTTCTGTCACAGGCAGTGCTGGAGTTTGAGACAATACAACTCTTGTAGGGGCCATTAAGACCTCCCGGGCTCATCATCAGAGGAATTAAATTCCTCCTTCATGCCATTCATGAAGAGCAGGCATCCTCAAGCAGCTCACCTGGTCCTGGGAACACCAACTCCTGCTTTTAAACCAGCAAAAAAAGTGTAAAAATTCAGGTAGCCACAGCCACATAAGGACCAAGGTTCAACAACAGATGGTAAGAAGAACCTGCTGGTGGAAGAGCTGTAAACCCAGGGCAAGGAACAGAATGAGGGATGTATACCTAAACCCCTTTTTCCTCATTTCCCAGTAGAGCTGGGAAATGGGGACAGCACCTCATCTTTATATCTTAAGCTCTTGAGATGATCGCCAAAAAATGGAAATCAAACTTCTGTAGGCTACAAAACCCTTACCAGCAGGCTGATGGATAGATCCTCACCAAGCCAAACCCAACATGGCCCTGCTTGCAGCTCCCCATATTTCTTCCAGTGGGCTGAGATGATGGTCTTTGCCACAGACCTTGCCTAGGACCATCCCACCAGGGAAGGGGACACTACAATGAACACTTCTTGAAAGAGGAAAGCAAACATCAGCCAGGCAAGGAATTGCAAAAAAAAAAAAAAAAGATTTAAAAAAAATAGAATCCCTTCAAAGTCAGCTCTTCAAGGTTTGAAGGAACATGGCCTTAATTTCATCAACTGTGAAAACCCATTAGCATCTTACTAAAGTCCATTTAAACTATTCATCTGAAGGATATTTTATGCAAAACTGCCTCTGCCTCTTAAAAGCTGCTGCAAAAAGATTAACAGCCACATCAGAACTCCCCTCCTGCAGCAGTCACCTCCCAGTGGGCTTAGTGGGGGTGGCAACAGGAACAACAGACACAGGGCAATCCAAGGAAAGGGACAAGCAGTGCAAGGAGCTCCTTGCCAGCTTTGGAGGAATCAAGCTTGGCCTTGTTGATGCTGATTCTCCAACCTGGTTGCACCCATGGGTCCCCACAGCACCCCACAGAGTGCAAACCCTGCAGCATCAAGAAGTACAGGAAAGGGGCTTTCCCATGGTCACAGCCCAATTCCAAGAGGGATGATCAAGCCCCTTCCTCCTCACCAGCTTGCAGGAAATACTGGGGCAAATTCTTGGCTTTTTGTCCCCCTCAGAAGCACGTAGGCTGTTTATTTAACATGGCAGGGAATTAGAAGGCAAGAAGCTCTCCACTGTGGCCTCTGATTAACAAAATATATTATTAGCATCCCAAAGCGATCTTTGCCAGTGCCTATAAATACGAGCCAGCAGTGACTCAGCAAAGCTGCAGCTATTTTTCACCCCTCTCCCCTAATTTCCCAGGTAGTTGCATCTTGGGGGGTGCATGGTCCTGGTTCCCAGGATGCTGCACAGGTCACCATGGAAACCCCAACACCACTGAAATCATTCCTGCTCCAGGAGAATCCTGCACTACACTTCCCTCCAGCCTGGCCAGGGATGCCCCAAAGCAGATGTGGGACCAGGCTGTAGTAGAAGTTGGCAGCACAAAAAAAGAAAAAGTGGGTTTGAGCTTTTTAAGCTATTTCTTACTCAGGCAGCAGAAAAGATCCCCTTTTGCCTTGCATGAGGCTGTGCTGAGCACCCTGCCCACATGCTAAGCCACAGCCAAGACATCCCATCACGCTTTGCATTTTTCTAACTAGCAACTGGGCAAGAGCAATCAAGGGAGATGACACGAAGCCCATTATCACACAGGTTTCACACCATCTCTGGCTGTTTTATCTACCATTAATGAAGCCTGCCATGAAACCAAGCAGTCTTAATACTTCTGCCCCACCAGAATATCAACACCAGTAACATCTGGGGTTTCTAATAGCCTCTCTCACATCACATTAATGGACTCACCCAGCCCCAAGGCACAAAATTCTTCAGTTGTTACAGCTTAAAGAATTTTCATTTGCAAATTCACTGTGCTACACAGGGCCCTGGAGCTGAGACATCCAAAGTTTTCCAGGAAAAAAAGAATAAATTTCAGCCCAAAAAACCCCACAGAAGTCTTGGCAACCCCAAAATTTCCATGCCTTTGTCCAAGTTTCAGTGAGTTGTTTGTGCCTGGAGGATGCCAAGGCTGTTTTACTGCAGCATTTAAACAAGCCACTGCCACAGAAGAGGAGATTTGCATTCAGAAACTCCCTGTAATTTTGCTTTCCCATTCCTATTGGAAAAGAAAATAATTTGAAAGCAATTTGAATAGAAATTTCTGCTTTGGTTAACCAGTGAACCACAACTGGAGCACCATGGGATGGCTCAGACCCTCTTGGACCAGACACCACAGGGATGGGTACTGCTGCATGAGATGGGAACAGTCACAAGCACCATTAATATTTCCAGGTCAGTGGCAGCAGCTTTTGAGTAGTGAAATAAGGAGGTGGTGATCAAAATGAGCAGAGTTTTCCCCATCCTAAGTCCTGCCCCAGAAGCAGACACATCCTTGTGCCCACAGCCAACTCACTGCACCACTGCCCTCCAGGGCCAGAGGTCCCCCTCATTAATTATTTATCAGTACACACCATAAATCATGAAGAATTTGAAATGGAAACCTTCCCATGCAACACAACCAAGGACACTTTTCCCCTGCCAAGGCTCAGCTCTTGTGTTCCCAGGTTCAACACGAAGATTATAGCATCTTTTCCTGCCAGGCTGCTATTATATCCAGCCCTCATGCTGGTCACACACAACAACCAGAGATTCAGTTCCCCCATCCCAGCACCACAATGACCCAAAGAAACAAGGAACCAAACAGGGTCTGGGTGAAGTTATCAGGAAACATCAAGAAACCCTTAAATCCAAGTCATCCCCATGAGCAATGTTGGGGCCAGGCTCTGTCAGAACAGCTAGTCCCAGGGATGCTCAGCTGGCTCCTCTCCAAATCTAACTTTGCTTTTGGAGACCCCCTAAATCATTTGGAGTCTTCAAAGCCAGCAAGACAGCACATCCCTAATCCTGCTGATTCTATCCTTCCTATTTATAGCCACGTCCCCAGCCTTGCCACACCAGAGCATCTCCAAGCTCTTGCTAGAACAGCTCGGTCCCCACAGAACTACAGAAGAGGTATGAGAGCCAGAAACCTCACATAAGGTCAGGGACGAGGCTTTTAAAAATGTAAATGAAGCCCAAGGAGTTGGCCTAATCCTGCAGATGGGCACTCTGCAACATGCAGAAATGAGATTAGCACAAGGTCCCCTTGGTACAGGTCAGGTCCATCTGCTTGGTATTCTCCTTGCAGAGTGTCTCCCTGAGGACAGGACTGAGCCTGGAGCTCTCAAGGACATCTCCTGCCCCAACACTGTCCTACTCTGGTGTAATAGTCCTGGCAGGTGTCAAACGGGGAAAAAAGGATGTGGTTTTGGGCCAAATCAGCATTTCATTCACAGAACATCACTGCTGATGCTGCATCCCTCAAAGAAAAATGCAAGGGAAGCTGGAAAACCCTTTTCCAATGCTTTGGGGACAGGTTTACTTTTCCTTTCAGCATTTCTTTGGGTAGGACTGGCCTGGATATTTTTTTTAAACTAGCTGGAAAAATCCAATTTGCTGTCAAGCTACAGCCCTGGCCCACAGCCCTTGACCGCTGCTGGTGCTCCTCCAAGCCCAGCTTTGCTGCATCCCTGGTAACTCCCCAGTCCTCCCAGGTGGGCAGCCCCAGAGGAGCACAAAGCCTGCTGAGCCACACTTCAAATCAGCACCTTTATAAAATTTTCCCCTTTGAATAATGCACACCAAGCTTTAAACGAGACTGTGTGTACAAAGTGAGGATAACAGAAAAGAAGTTTTAATGCTTGAACCCAGCAGGTGTTTTCCAGGGGCTCAACTCTGAGCCCAGACTAAGGTGCAGAATAGCTTCCAGTCACCCCAAGCCTGGTGCCATCTGCCTGCTGCCCACCAGTCTCCTGATACCTTCCCTGTTCTCTTGGAGCACTTTCAGCTCAAGTACAGAAACCAGAGGGCAATTGAGGCACAGAACATTGATGCCCCCTGCCAACTCAGCAAGCAGCATCATACAGGAGTTTTAAGCCCCATGCTCACCACTGGCCTCTTGCCCTGCAGCAGACACCCCTACCTCTGTAGCAAAGCTAAACCCAAGTATTTTTAAGGCAGCCCATTTAAAGAACCCCAAGCTCCACCGAATGCTGTGCTCTCCCCCTGCTCAAGCACCATTGTGGATACTTTGAGGTCTCCCCTCTGATGATTTCCAGCACTGTTTGCACAGATAAGCCATCCCTGAGCAGACTCGACTCCCCTCACCGGGGTGATTAATAGCGGTTTTGCTAGTAAAACAAAAGGCCATTAAGAGCGCTAATATTTGCTCTCCCTACTCCCTGCCTACTTCATTTCATACTTCAATGCAAGCCCGGTGCACTTTCCCCGATGAGAAATTAATAAGGGCACGAAGCCACATTGATTTCCCCTACTACAGGGGATCAGATACGTCTGCCTGAACTCAGAGACCCACCAGCTGGGAAAGCAAAGATGCTGCTACCTCTGTGCATCCACATAACAGATAAATCACAGACTGGGGTGGAATTGCTGAAGATGCCCTGTCTCCATCTGAGACCAAGGGTTTTTTTAGTATTAAGGAGAAAAGCAGCATTTCCACAGGGTTTTTAGCTGACTTGGTGGTGAAGAAAGTCCCATGTCCATCCCAATCCCAGCCTTGCAGTAACAAGGGCATAGAAAAGCTTTCTTAAAAGCAGCTCAGACTTCACAGCCTATAAACTTTGGAAATCAAGATAAAAACCCCAAAGAACCAAATCCCAGGCAGAAAAGCCCCACTGGGGATTACTCACCAGCACCTCCACAGCTTGCATAAGGACTACCTCCCCTTCTTGAAAAACCTCACCACCAGAAGGAAACCTGTCTTTAGGAGGATGCTAAGTCCCCCTGAATCCTTTTATACTGATGATCCACCCTTCTTCAGGTGGGCTGTGTCTGAGCTAAAAGCCCTGGGGAGGGAGGTTGAGTGTCTCTGGTTTTATGGGGTGGTGATTTGCTCCAGTGTTTTATACAAGAGCCAGACAAGTCAGTATAACATGGACCAACAGCCCCATGTGGTGGGATACATGTTTTCCATCAAGAAAAACCCTAATTCATTAAAATCGAATTTTTTTTTTTCCTCAGGAAAGAGGCAGTTTTGCATTTTGAAAGCATCTTTGGAAAACAGTTTTGAGTTGTCCCATCCCCATCCAAGCAGATGGTTTTCCAGGTCACACCCATGTTGCTGCTCCATTTTAATAGGATTTGTTTCCTTTCCCTGTGCTTAAAAGCAACAAGTTGACCTGAAATCACCTGGCTGCAACATGTGGCCTGAGCAAGTTGGCCAAGTAAAACCATTACTGCTCAACACCAACAGTGGTTTCTGCTCCTCATCCTCACTGTGGCCAGACTGTGATTGGAAATTCAAGGATGCTCTGCTTGCTGGAATGAGCAGACACTGGGAGTCTGAAGCAGCAGGAGCATCGTGTAGAGATTGCTGACCATGATATCAACAATGGGCAGAGCAGGTAGCACTGGAGCTGCTGGGCTCTCCTGATGAGCAATGAACACTAGCTCCCAGGAAGAACCCACCATGGACCATTTCACCAAAAAATCCCTAATTATCAGCAAGTGAGATCTTGACTGCGATCTTGATTTCATCCCAGCCCTTGCCCCAGGGAGCTGAGACCTAAGAAGAGAGCAGAGGCCCCTTCTTCCCCAGACCGTGTGCTGAGCATCTAGGACCACGTTTTGGAGCATCTCAGAGATAATTTCCACGTCCCATGTTTCAAACGGCCCAAGAATAAAGTCCATCCAGAGGAAGGCTGTTTCACCATGAGCATCCCGTAGGATTTCCCCCAGGAGAAGGCACCGTCTGCTGCTGCAGAAACGCAGCGGGGATGGGCGTGTGGATCTGCAGGCTAGGGAAGGGTGATGGAAATGGGGAAAAAAACAGACTTTGAATCATTGTTCTAAACAGGCTTCTTCAGGGATAATTTTCTTTCTCCTTTGTATTTTCTTACCATATTCTCTGCAAGTTTTCCCCGGGCAGCTGGGACCCGAGGTTCTCCCAGGCTCGGTGCTGCTAACACATATTTCTGTATTCTCACATCTCTCCCAGCTAATCTTTAGGGAAAGAGGAATTGACAAACTGGTGAAAAACTGACTGACACTCCAATCAAAATACAAAAGAAACAGAAATAAATGGCTCTGAAAAGAAGCGCTATTTAATTAGAAATTAGATCTGTGCCAGTGACTCACGGCAGGGAAGTGATACATCAGCAGGCTCAGCAGAGAAGGGCACCTGCCAGCAGCATGACAATGGGGACCAGCTCCATCCTGGGGCCACAATGGGGGATTTCAGGGGGACACAGAGGGGACCCCCTGTGACTGGGATCTCCCTCTAAGCCTTGCCAAGCCAAGAGCCACCTTGCAGGAAACAGACTGGCACAACCCCGGAAAATAAAATGCCTGCAAGGCCGAGAGCTTTGCAGAGAAATCCCCTCCCAGCAGTTTTCCTGCTGGAATGGGAAAATCCCCAGTAAATCAGATCTAATGAAAAGCATAAATAAAGATTGCAGAATGAGGGAGGGAGTGAGATTAGGAGGTGGGAATAAAATCACTCCTCTCTATCATGCTCCAGACATATCCCTCCCACAAGGATACCCTGACCCTCCATCAGTGGGGTACCAAAGCTGGGCAGCATCTGGGGAACTCACACCAACTCCTCCAAGAGACCCTAAGGAAGGTAAGGATGCAGTAGGAGAGGATTTGGCAGGGAGATGGGGGACACAGATCAGTCACAAGGGACATGAGATGCTGAGAGCAAGGTGGTCTTTGCCCCCCCCCACCTGAATCTGGGCTGTAATGCACGAGGTGGGAAGCAACATCCTCAAGGAAGCTCCTGCCAAAAGCTCTGTCCTGAGCTGAGCTCCTCGCAGGGAGGAATTCAGGTTTTGCCAAGCAGCAAAAAAAAGCAGAAAATAATTTTTTAAAAGAAAACAAACCACTCTCTTTCTATTCTTTCTCCACAAATGATGAATCCACCAGCAGCTGGAAACATGCTGGCAGCTCAAGACACCAAGGGTAGAGATCACTGGCTCCCCTCAATTCGCATCCTCAAGACACCAGCCAGAAGGTTTCAGAAGGTTGCAGGAAACATGACCTGGGAATCTGAGCTCATGCTGGAGGCTTTGGACATCTCTGAAGCCCACATCTCAGCCACTCAATTTATCCCCTGATGTAGTCTGAGTCCTCTGGCTAAAATCATTTAATATCTCACCAAATCTACTCTGTGTGTGTTTGGAAGTGAAAAGTCACTCAGCCCCACATGGCCAGTCCAAGAGGGATTTCCCAGGAGCAGCAGCTTTAGCACCTACAATCTTTCCCCAGATTATTGTCCTAATATCCCCCCTGCGTTTTGGCTCTGCCTGGTTAATTGCAGAGGCGTAGCATGAGCTGATATTAACCTGGTCTTAGAGAAAATCAGAACATGGGAGTGGAGGAGAGACTGTCATGGTTGTTGGAGACCTGGGTGGCCATGTTGTCCCTGGCTGTGCTTCGGGTGTAAATTATTGCATGGAGGAGGCTGGAACAGGCTGTCCAGGGGGGTTGTGGGGTCTCCTTCTCTGGAGACATTCAAAACCCACCTGGATGCATTCCTGTGTGACCTGATCTAGGTGATCCTGCTCTGGCAGGGGGGTTGGACTAGATCATCTTTTGAGGTCCCTTCTAACCCCTGACATTCTGTGACTCTGTGAGGTTCCAGCTGAAAACTTCACCCCTGGCCATGTGGTTACCCTGGAAAATATCCACACAAGTTTGATGCACCAAGGGGTTGCTCGCCAGTATCTGCCATGCATGGCAGCACTGGGGATCCACCACTGGACCCCAACCTGAATGTCCTGCAGGAATTGGAAGAGCCCCCAAGCATCATCTTGCAACAAGCTGCTCACTGAAGGATGAGTCAGTTCAGATCTGATGCCAAAAAGTGTGTTCAGCACTTTTGAACATACCCGGTAGGAGGCAATAAATAACACGTATGCTCACACTTGCAGACCTGGGATTGCCACCTATCGTCGCGGCTCAGCTCTATGGCAAGAATCAATCCTTGCTCCCAGTTCTGGATGGATTTTCCCAGGCTGGATCCCTGATTCAAGCCCTTTCCCTCCCTTTGCTGGGTCTCCCACAGACCACCCCTCCCGATGCACACACAGGTCTATGATCGTTATTTTCCTCCTGCCCTGTCAAGTCCTGCAGCAGGGCCCTTTGCTAGGATGATGCTCCTGCATCCTGGTCATGCTGGTGGGTTTTTTACAGATGCTGCAAAAAGTTCCCCAAATACGACCCACATGGTGGGGAGAGGGGGAAATTCTACATCCAAAAAGGACCAGAATTTAAAAGCCTATTATTTTTTGAGGGGGGTAAAAAAAATGGGGAAACTGAGGCACGTCCCCCTCCCAAACAAGTGATCCCCACCAGTGCTACCTCAGTTTCCCTTGGCGCTGCACACCCCCACCCTCCACCCCCCCGCACCCCATCACCTTGCAAAGGGGTTC